>JAFVLL020043214.1:33883-89756 GCA_021397915.2 Tor tambroides
ACTATTTTACTTCCTTTTATGTAAAGCACTTTGAATTACCACTGTGTATGAAATGTGCTATATAAATAAACTTGCCTTGCCTTGCCTTGCCTTGATTGTTTTAGTGCGTTGCTATGAGGTTTCTAGAGAATTCTAAATGTTTCAAGTGTGTTGCTATGCAGTTGCTATTGTGTTCTGATTGTTTTTATTGCGTTGCTATGAGGTTTCTAGAGAGTTCTACATGTTTCAAGTGTGTTGCTATGCAGTTGCTATGGTGTTCTGATTGCTTTTTAGTGCGTTGCTATGAGGTTTCTAGAGAGTTCTAAATGTTTTAAGAGCGTTTCTATTAGGGGTGTAACAGTACACGTAAAATGTTTGATATGGGTCTTTCGGTTCGTATGTTACTTTTGATAAGAAACAAAGTCTCATCTTTCAAATTATGTCCATTTTTTCAAGACATTCAAGCAATACATGCCGTTTTGGCGCTCTCTGATGTGGCTTGACAGATCGCTGTATAAACGCCTCAGTTTAAATGGCAGCGTGGAGCGTGAGTGAGTGCAATTATCCCTTCCTTTTTACTACTAGTTTTAATGCGAAATAAACATGAATGAACATCTCATACCACATGCAATCGCTCAATCAGGGTTTCAACCATGGAAAGACGTCAATAAAACAGCTTGTAAACAAAATGTCACCTAGCATTTCATTTACCTCAGACACGTCATCAGTGTCCACAGCTTGTTAGTTCGCTAGAGAAATGAAGTCTAGAGAAGAGCATTTCCCAAAAAATTTGACTATATACTCATTATATTTTACTTTACCTGTTAGTAATGTCTTAATCATTTAATGTAAATCTGTTATGAAACAAGTTATGACAGCCACTGTGTAAATGAATATACTTCAACAAAAAAATAGAAATTTTATCATCTAGAAGTTAATTTAAAAACTGCATTATGTGCAATTTACATGTTTGCATACAAGTTTGTTTTTTAATTGAGTGGTGATTATTATTTTTAAAAATAAATAGTAATTAAATTTAAGTTTAGGGTCTGCTGTTAAATGTAACCTTATACTAATGTAAAAGGGCTCCCTATAGTTTAGAGCATATGCTGAGGAAGATTTTTATCCTAAGAAAATTTAAATTATAATTGAATTTATTTAAAGAAAGGGCCATTCGGTAATAAAAAAGCAATTTTATGTTTAGTTTTTTTCCCTGCTGTTCCCAAAACATACCGAACCGTGCCGTCAAAACCAAGGTATGTACCAAACTGTCATGTTTGTGTACCGTTACACCCCTAGTTTCTATCCATTTGCTGTAGCGTTGTTGCTGTGCAGTTTCTTAAGTGTTCTGAGGGTTTTCAATGTGTTGCTATGCGGTTGCTAGGTGTTTTTTTTTTACTGGCCCAAGTGAAAAGAGTCCTGCAGCTTCAAGTCTCTGTGATATTCTGGTCTCTAGATATGACTCAGGTCCCTCCTCCAATACGAGTCTGTGGGATTTCTTCATCAGTTTTAAAAAAAACTCAAGTCAGAATGCTCAGAAAAGCGTTAGCGCACCTCTCCCCAACAAGTTGTAACAAATCTAAGCGACAGTGATAATTACCTTACAAAAAACACCCAGGATAAAACTTCACAGTTTCATAACATTGTCCCAACATTTCAAAACTAATAAATAAGGTACGAGTTGTGTAGTAGTGACATCACTCATTGTAAACCCCTTCACACAGGTCTCAGTGAGTGTGTGGTCTGCTATTAGTGTCTCTCGATCTGACAGGCCACAGGCACCAGCTGAGCTACGTTTGTTTACATCCGGTCCGCGACTGCAGGAAGATGACCACTAGCGAGGCCCAGTCCTGCTCACAAACAGAGCCCGAAACTGCGTAAACTGAAAGCTAAGCAAACACGTGAGCGTTCAAAAGCATCCGCTGTGAATAACACGCACACGTTGGTTGAGGAGACACACTTACCCAGCCTGTCTGCTCCGCGGCGGTTGAGAGGATGGAAGAAAAAAACAGAAAGCGAAAGAGAAAAACGCGAGAGAATAGCATGCCTCCTGTGTGGCTGAAGGCATCCCGCCTTCTCTTTCTGGGCCGCGGTGTTTTGAGTTGAATAGCTGCGAGTCGTTGACCCCTGCGCTGAACCCTCGCAGCCCCGCAGCTGCCGCACAGCTCTCCGCTCTCAAAGGGGGGCAGCAGGGGACGAGAGAGAAAGGCAGTTATGTGAAATCGCCGTCTGAAGGGGGCGAGGGCGAGCTGCCAAAGGGCCTTCCGTGCATTACCGTCGCCTCCCGCCGCGTGAGACACCTCTCTGTTCCACGATCGCACGTGTTCTGGGCACAAGACCAAAGACAGATGTGAGCTAAGCAGACGAGACGAGACGAGACGAGAGCGGCGAGGCTAAAACGAAAGTAAACAAGACGAGCTGGAAAACCAGTGATGATGGGCTGGTGGAGCCATTCTGCCCCGGGACAGGATGCTTTTTGAAAGAGACCTCTTTTGGTTTTTAACATTCCCCACAATGGTGTTCAGCACAACAATGCAATACAAACTCATTTTTAAAGGGATAGTTCACCCAAAAATTTTAATTCTGTCATCATTTACTCACCCGAAAGCTGTATGAGTTCTTCTGTTGAACACAAAAGAATGCTGGTAACCAAAATTCTTCAAAATATCTTCATTTGTTTTCAACAGAAGAAAGAAACTCAGAGGTTTGGAACAACTTGAGGGTGAGTAAATGATCAATTTTTATTTTGGGGTGAACTGTCCCTTTAAAGCCACAAACACTAAGATAAAATGCAGTAAAAACAGTAATATTGTAAAATGTTATTACAGTTTTAAAATAACTGTTTTCTATGTGAATATAAGTTCAAATGTAATTTACTCCTGTGATGCAAAGCTGAATTTTCAGCATCATTACTCCAGTCTTCAGTGTCACATGATCCTTCAGAAATCATTTAATATAACATTTATTATTATTATTATTATTATTATTATCATCATCATTATTGAAACAGCTGTGCTTCATATTTTTGTGAAAACCATAATGCATTTTTTTTTTTTATAAATAGAAAGCATTTTTATATGAATCTTTTGTCTTTTCATAAATGTCTTTAAATGTCACTTTCAATCAATTTCATGCATCCTTGTGAAATAAAACTATTCAATTCTTTAAAAACAATCCTACTGACCTTAACCTTTGGAATGGTGGTGTATCTCTGAACATTTTATAATTAACTCTAAAGTGAACAGTTTTATGTTGAACAATTGTTTTTATTTGAGTTTGCCTTTTGCGGTGACATTGTAGACTGAATTAATGGCTGCTGAAAATTCAGCATTGCATTCAAACAGAAAACAGTTATTTTAAATTGTAATAATATTTCCCTATTTAATTTTTTTTTTTTACTGTATTTTATGGTCAAATAAATGCAGTCTTGGTGAGCATAAAGAGACTTCTGTCAACTTAGCCAAACAATCTGAATACTGTTAAAACCAGTCAGTTTTTCTCACTCAGTGCCCAGATCTAATAGAAGGTTATGTTGATGACGTGTGTTAAATTAAACAGTTTTAACATGCCTCAGGTGTAAGACTGTGGTATGCAACATGTATAATAATGTAAATGGAAAATGACTCTCTGATTCTTGCTTTACAGCAGTAAAAACCTCTATTATAACCTTACACAGGTTACTTTTGCACATCTATATCTTAAGCTCTAGCCATATAATTAAGGTTTTGATTTAATTAGAAGTGTCTACTAATGCAAGCATAACTATTATTACTGCTCATACTCAAGGTTAGTGATCTGAACAGACTTTCACAACACTACAGACGTGAATGAAGCAATCAGACTCACAATTTTCTAGATCATTAATTTCAGATCTAAAACTCATTCATCCCATTTATTTCTCTCAAAATGAAAATGATTTGAGATAAATGCATTGAAAACTGCACAATAAACCCAAAACAGTCCCAAAATATCAAAGCACATAATGAGTTTCTGAACTGAAGATCGGAAATATCAGCCTTTAACACACACTTCAGTGCACTAATGTCAAGAAAATGAGAACTCAACGAGACCATTAAATTCAAATAAAATCCTCCTCATAAATCTGCATCATTACAAGCGATGACTGTCAGCGAGTCACGTTCTGACCAACACTCACTTACCGTAATGAGTCAGGACGTCCCGAGGCTTAACGACTTTGTTGCAGGCATTGCAAACGACGGGTTTGAAATCCTCATGGGCTGGGATGTGACCATACAAAAGCATATCTACAGCCGAGAGAGAGACAGAGAGACAGTCAGTAAATATGACAACTTTTAACCACTTCACATATTAGCATGAATATCATCTGGCAATAGTGTGGTCTAGGTTTTTGACAACATGATTAAAAGCTTGACTGGAAGAAAAGATGATTTTTTTTCAGAATGGCCCTGTGGTGTAACAAACATTGTCCTCTTTTTCTTCCCATGCAAACTTGAGAAAAGTGTTGCTTATCACAACTTTCTGAAAACACTCTCTTAAAGGAACAGTTCACCCAAAAATGAAAACTTGCTGAAAACTTACACACTCTCAGGCCATCCAAGATTTAGATTAGTTTGCTTCTTTATCAAATTTGGAGAAATTTAGCATCACGTCACTTGTTCAGCAATGGATGCTCTGCATTGAATGGGTGCCGTCAGAATGAGAGTCCAAACAGCTGATAAAAACATCACAATAATCCACAAGTAATCCACACCACTCCAGTACATCTTGTGAAGTGAAAAAGCTGCAAGTTTGTAAGAAACAAATTCATGATTAAGGCATTTTTAACTTCAAACAGTCGCTTCCAGCTGAAATATGAGTCCGTAATCCATAATAATGCTTCCTCCTGTTGTCTCTCACATCAAAATCCATCCACATATTTGTTTAGAGCTGTTTTGAACCGTTTTCACTTGTAAACGATGCTTGATCTGTGCAGATTTCTCCCCTGATTCAGACCAGATGACTTTTTCACTGAAGAAAGCAATATTATAGTATAGACGACTCATATTTTAGCCAGAAGCAACGGTTTGAGGTTAAAAATGTCTTGATGGATTTGTTTCTTTCTAACACACAGCTTTTCACTTCATAAGATGTTAACTGATGGACTGGAACAGTGTGGATTATTTGTGGATTATTGTGATGTTTTTAATCAGCTGTTTGGACTCTCATTCTGACGGCACCCATTCACTGCTGAGGATCCATTGGTGAGCAAGGGATGGAATGCTACATTTCTCCAAATCTGATGAAGAAACAAACTCATCTACATCTTGGATGGACTGAGAGTGAGTAAACTGTCAGCAAATCTCCATTTTTGGGTGAACTATTCCATTAAATTAATGTAATAATCATTTTACGGTGGTGAGAGACATGAAAATTATTCTGGGTGCATGTGAGTTTTTTCCACATCTGACCCACTAAATTATTAACCAAGGTTGCCAGTGAGGGCTGACTTGATACCATGTATAACCCACCAAAAGTGACATTTTGAGATGGGAACCATATTTAAAGATTTGATTATACTCTAATTATTTTACATTTTCACATTTAACAAATTTAAACCACAGTTTTATGTCACTCAGCTCGTGTTTTAAAGCAGGACGGACTAGTGACCCATTATACTTCATGTTTAGTGAAGTATTTAATCACTCGTGGCCAAAGCTGATGATCAGCGGAGAACTGTGACGTAAGCGTTCAGAGGAGCTTGTCAGATCCGCTGAGCTTTCTTTCACCATCCATGCAGAATCACTGCGCACTTCCGCTAGTGCTCACAAAGAGAGCTAGTGCTGATGTTAACAATGAGAAAAACAGAGCTGAACTGCATTAACACCAGCTGCTTGTGTGTGTCGTAGTCAGACACTTAAATGGTACATTATGGTTACGTTCAACATACAATACAACTGTACTGTTACGAATACCGTGACGTAAGTACTAAATACCACTGACTGTTTTATTTTTAAATTAGTATGTGAAACAGATCCCTTCCTAACTATCTGAATGTAGATCTGTTCAGCTAATATAGCTTATGTAATGCAATGTTTGTTAATGATTTTTACTCAACATAACAGATATAATAGATTATTCATTATTATTTTAAATGCAAAAGAACTAGTATTTTTGTACCAAGTTGGTACTAAAATAAAAATATTTGTTGTTGTTGTTACTTTTTATTTTAGCACAACGTGATACGGAAGTACTGGTTCTTTTACATGTAAAAAAAATTGATCATCTAAAATATTAATTTTAAGACAATTACAATAAAATATTATTTATTAAGATAAAACTATAAAATATTAAAATATAATTAAAATGTGTATTTTAATAAAATTTAAACAATTAAAAATGTGCAACATTAAAAACATTTAAATTATTTATTTATTTTAATATAGTAACAATAATATAAAATATTAATATTATTTATTAAAATATTTTTATTTCAATAAAATACAGTAAAGTAAACATATTATTAGTATTTAAAATAAAATGTATAATATAAAATATGTAAAATATTATTTAGATATACATTTTAATATTATTACAATAACATATTAATATTATTTATTAATATAAAACTGATCAATACAGAACATTAAAATGCTCTTTTTATTGCTGTAAATACTCAAAGGAATTGTTCCAGCAGGCACAAAAAAATGTAAGTTTCACTGGTTGCATGAAATAATAATAACAATTATTATTATTATTATAGATTTTTTTATTAGCATGTTGTATGAACTTCTGAAATTCTGGTATGGTGACAACAATTGAAAACTACTGAAGGTGCAAACAGTGATAATGCATGCTATGAAAGAACAGTATTACCCTAAGCTTATATGAGCTCTGAGCAATAACAACATGATGACACGAGAAGAAACGCCCACCATCATGACACACACACACACTCACTCACCTGCTTTACTGAGTTTGATCACCTCTGAACCCTTCAAGAGCTTCTTCCCAGCAGTATCAGAGTAAAGATCTGAAAATATTCAATATCGCTGCATGCATTAGACTGACACTGTAACCAAACAGTTAACGAGCATGCACAGTTACAGACACTGGTAGCTAGATGGCTGTCTTGATCCAGCAAAGCAACACACACACACATACAAATACGCACACAAACACACAGTGTCTAAACTTAAACACACTCCGTCTCCTGAGCCACTAACATTGACGCGTTCACGCGTAAAGTACAGAAGTGCGCGACACCTGTCAATCACTCATGACAGATGACGAAATGAATGCACGCGCGTTTACGGCGCGTTGTTTATGCAGCAGCGCAGATGCACGCGCGATCTCCCGTTATAAACCCTGACATAATCGAGTGTCGTACTGCAGTCGCGCGGGTGCCTGAGGGCGCTAATGTAACTTACAGTGTGTGTTGTAGCTCCTGTGTGCAGTGTGAGCGCGCGGCGGTACAGCGTCGCCATTGCTCTTCCTTCTTCCTTCACAGACAGCGAGACGAGCGAGCGAGAGAAACATATGACGCCACCTTCGCCAAAGTTCGGCAAGCGTTCGGCTGCGCTCGGCTTCAGAGACGGAAAGGTGAAAGGTTGAACGTGTGCATCGTGCATTCTTATAGTACACAATTATTCTTATATTCTAATCGTCCGTACGCTATTTTACTATTATTATTATTAGTAGTAGTAGTAATGATAGTTTATTTTCATTTCTACATTTTAATTACATAATATACATTATATACAAATATATAATATACAAATAATATACATTAATGACATATTTTTATTTATATAACATAAATATTTATTAATACATTGATGGAATTAATAATTAGTTAATATGAATGTAATTACTGGCAATAATTAATAAAATAATGTAATAATATTATTAGTAGTATTACTACTTATTACTATTATTACAAGTTGTTGATGTTGAAGATAATAATAATAATAATGATAATAATAATAATTGTTGTTGTTGTTAGTAATACTTGTATAAACTGTTAAGTAAAAAAAATAATTACATTTTATTGTTGACATAATGTGTAATAAATATTTACGAATACTTTAAATGAATAAATATAAAAGGAATATCAGTGTAAATCATCATCATCATTATTGATAGTTGATAGTATTATAAATTAATCTAATTTTTTGTTTGTATATAAATAAATATTAATGAATACATTAATACATTCATTAAATGAATAATTCAAAATAATTATGAATGTAATTAATAGCAAAAATTAATAACAATAATGATGATAGTAATTATTATTATTTACATGAATAATACCTTTTTATTGTTATTTATTTAATATATTATTTCATATTTGTTATATATAATGTAAGTAATAAAACGTCACTGATTTTATAATGAATGAATAATTCAAAATAATTATGAATGTAATTAATAGCAACAATTAATAACAATGATGATGATGATAATAACTATTATTATTATTTACATGAATAGTACCTTTTTATTTTTATTTATTTAATATATTATTTCATATTTGTAATGTATAAGTTATAAAATGTCATTCGTTTTATAATCAACAGTTAATACAACTAATTTATTATCTTTATACAACTAGTAATAATGGTTTTACTACTAATAATAAATGTAATATAAATGTAAAATGTAATTAAAATAATAATAATTATTATTATTTATATTATTATAGAATCAATAATAATATAAATAATAATTATTATTTATATTATTATTGATTCTATAATTGCTAAATTGATGTTTAAACATGTTGTTTACATCAAATATAATCAACACATTCCTAAAAATTTATTGTTAAAATTTTTTTAAAAATTACTCTTAAGTTAAAAAGTTATTATTGTTATGACAGTCATAGTAGACTAAAATGCCTTTTTTTATAGAGTTATCGATGATGTTTTAATTGTCATCCTCACATGGTGTGGGCTTTAGTTTTGTTATCATTCAGGCGCAGATTTTTGTGATCCTGTCGGTAAATAACTTGGGACAAATGGCAATAATTTAATTTCACGTGTTTCGTTACACAAGCAGCAGTCATGAGAAAGTCATCGTCTCATCATCGCCAGCAGGTGGCGCTGTAACGCAATAAATACATGCACACTAGTACATTCACACAAAAAAGTTGTATAATACTAAATATCAATGCACTATTTAGTTATTTTTATTATTTAAAGTAATGTACTACAGGCTGAAAGACTGAACTCATCCCACCTATCCTGTACTAAATGCACAATCATTTGAGATATGAATATGTGAAATAAACAGGCCAGACTCTGAGACAGTAATGAGGGTCTGATCACCTGTAGGACATTAAAAACTCTTTTGACACTTGAACGCGTTCAGCCTGTGAACTACCAGATTGTAGC
Source organism: Tor tambroides (assembly GCA_021397915.2). Taxonomy (NCBI): domain Eukaryota; kingdom Metazoa; phylum Chordata; class Actinopteri; order Cypriniformes; family Cyprinidae; genus Tor; species Tor tambroides. The sequence goes on from JAFVLL020043214.1 coordinate 43,219, forward strand.
TTTCGCTCCAGATAATGTTTTGTTTGTTCTTTTGACAAATGCTGATCAGTGAAGTCACAGGATGAGCCGGCAAACAAAAGCGCCATTATACCAGAAGGATGCCAGGATTTATTTGGGTAAGAAATCACACTTTCTCCCCAGAAGCACAAAGTCCTGCATGTATACAAACACTACCAAGTGCACTTCACAGTCAGATTTATTCATCAAAAAATGACATTTCAGTGGCAGGAGAACAATGCTTCCCTAAAGAAACAGAAGCACGAACAAGAAAACAGAGAAAACCTTCCTAAACAAAACTTAATTTGCTTAATACTGCATAAAAACGGCATAGATGACAATACAAACGCAACAAGGAATTTGGTAAGAAAGAAGAAACTGCTATTTTTAAATGCAAAAAATACACAGAAATGATGCTGTGTAACACTTAAACGTATAGAGGTTGACAAAACAATTGTTTTCAAGATTTTTATACTTGATTTGACAAAAAAATAGATGATAAAAGTAAAATATATTGTAATAGTACATTCAAAACATGTTGCATTTCCATTAAAAGTTCAAAAAAAGCATGCTAATAAAATATAACCAAGGTAAAAAAAAGATCTTTCTTCAAGTACACAAGAAATCAAAAGATATAAAACAGAAAAGGAGAAGAGAGAAATGTCACAAATGAACACGACAGTCAAATGATTATTGTTCTTACAGACAAACTGCATAAAGCATAAACTGTTACTGTGTGTTTTTCATAAAGGCAACGGTGGGCATTGTTATGCTGTGGGGTAATTGTTTAGATGGGTGCTGGATTTGTTCCCCGTCCCGCCGCTTGTTGAGCGTTGACCTTCTGAGAGTGCCAGCGCGTCTCCTTATACACGAACCAGGCGTTCCCAACCCATATGATGAGATTCAAGAAACCAAATATCTGAAAATGAAGTCTGGAGTCAGTTATTTATAATATGTGACCCTGGACCACAAAACCAGTCATAAGGGTAAATTTTTCGAAAATTGAGAATTATTCATCATCTGAAAGCTGAATAAATAAGCTTTCCATTGATGTATGGTTTGCTAGGATCGGACAATATTTGGCTGAGATACAACTATTTGAAAATCTGGAATCTGAGGGTGCAAAAAAATCAAAATATTGAGAAAATTGCCTTTAAAGTTGTCCAAATGAAGTTCTTAGCAATGCATATTACTAATCAAAAATGAAGTTTTGATATATTTACAGTAGGAAATTTACAAAATATCTTCATGAAACATGATCTTTACTTAATATCCTAATGATTTTTGGCATAAAAGAAAAATCAATCATTTTGACCCATACAATGTATTTTTGGCTATTGCTACAAATATACCCCAGCGACTTGAGACTGGTTTTGTGCTCCAGGGTCACATATACACTCAGGGTCAAAAGTTTGGAATAATTGGAAAATCTCTTTTGCTCACCAAGGCTGCATTTATATGATGAAAAATACAGTAAAACAGTAAAATTGTGAACTAATATTACAATCTAAAAATACCTGTTTTCAATTTGAATATGTTTTAATATGCAATTTTTTCCTGTGATGCAAAGCTGAATTTTCAGCATCATTGCTCCAGTCTTCAGTGTCACATGATCCTTCAGAAATCATTATCATATGCTGATAATAGAATGACTTCTGAAGGATCATGTGACACTGAAGACTGGAGCAATGATGCTGAAAATTCAGCTTTGATCACAGGAAAAAAAATGCATTTTACAATATATTCAAATTGAAAACAGTTGTTTTAAATTGTAATAATATTTCATAATTTTACTGTATTTTTGATCAAATAAATGCAGCCTTGTTGAGCAGAAGAGACTTCTTTCAAAAACATTTAAAAATCTTTATTATTCCAAACTGTTGGTCCAGTGTACAGTCCATACTTAAAAAGCATGAAATGCCAGGGAATAAAGTTCCTTTTCATTTTAATTACGCATTAAGGAAGTTAAATGCATTGCAAATTCAGTTTAACATTGTCTTTAAGATTGCATTGCTATGTTAGGGGTATGTACCTTTTTTGGTGATGTTAAGAAATTGATAATCAGCATGATAAGAAATAGTGAAAAAAATACAGTCGATTGGTTAGTGTAATTTCTTACCACAGATATATTGAGCGAGCGCATGCTGGCGTAATCAGTGACTTCACATTTGACATCTCTGTCCTTACAGAGCGCCAGAGTGAATTCAATGCCAGCCGTACTGGTGGCGTCCTTCACCGTCTGCAGACCTCGAGCCCACGCAGACGAGCACACCAGCCACAGGAACGCAAAGACTGCTGTCAGCACAAAATCCTAGCAGATAAAAACACAAATATTACAAACAGAATTTTCCCTTAAAAGCATCTGCGTCATGATATATAAATGCATATTGCATGCAAACTTTAAGCTCATCTGCCAGTTGCATACTCACAAACATAGGGCCAAAGTCTGAGTCTCTGTACACATGCATGTAGCCCAGATACACCAGCAGAGCCACCATTGAATAGAGGAAAGCCAAGACGCCCACAGCCACGAAAAACTCCACCGCGGACGAGGAGTCTCCTACGAGATGGGTTGCAGGAACTGTGTGGTTGCAAAGAGCGGTGTTGTTCTCCACCAGCAGCTCCTGGTTTAACCTGCAAATGAACGTATAAAAACACAGTGAGATTTGGAGAAATGTAGCATTCCATCACTTGCTCACCAATGGATCCTCTGCAGTGAATGGGTGCCGTCAGAATGAGAGTCCAAACAGCTGATAAAAACATCACAATAATCCACAAGTTATCCACACCACTCCAGTCCATCAGTTAACATCCTGTGAAGCAAAAAAGCTGCATGTTTGTAAGAAACAAATCCATCATTAAGGCGTTTTAACTTCAAACCGTCGCTTCCGGCCAAAATATGAGTCCATAATTCGTCATAATGCTCCTCCAGTGAAAAAGTCCATCTCCTGTTTTCCTCCAACATCAAAATCAAAAAACAGTTTTGTACTGTTTTTCGCTTGTAAACAGTGCTTGATCTGTGCAGATTTCTCTCCTGATTCAGATGAAACTTTTTTTCACTGGAAAAAGCAATTTTATGAATAGAGGACTCATATTTTAGCTGGAAGCAATGGATTGAAGATAAATTCGATTTAATGATGGATTTGTTTCTTACAAACACACAGCTTTTCACTTCAAAAGACAAATAACCGATGGACTGGAGTGATGTGGATTACTTGTGGATTATTGTGATGTTTTATCAGCTATTTGGACTTTCATTCTGACGGCACCCATTCACTGCAGAGCATCCATTGGTGAGCAAGTGATGGAATGCTACATTTCTCCAAATCTGTTCTGATGAAGAAACTCATCTACATCTTAGATGGCCTGAGATTGAGTACATTTTCATTCCTGGGTGAACTACTCCTTTAATCTTTTGAATTAGGTTTTATTTTTATATGTTCAGTTTTTAATTTTTTAGTAATTGTGTAATGCTTTTCATATCTAATTTTCATTCAGTTTAAGCTTTTCAGCTTATATTTGTTATTTTATTTCAGCTTTATTTCAATCAACCACATTTTTTTGATAGTTTTAGTAAATAAAAATAACCCTGGAAAGAGTTTATATTTCACTGTAAAAAATTGTAAACAAAAAGATTATTGGAGTGTGTTACCTACAGTCTTTCTACTCCACAATTTCACATTTCACTCAGTGTTTTACTTGTCTATTTCAGAGTGTAACTGGGCCAAACCTGAATGGGTAGGTGAAAGTGGCACTGAGGGTTTCATTGCTGCTTCCGCCACAGAAAATGGAAACCACATTTCTGCCAGTATATCCTCCACAGGTCCCGAATGCAACCACAGCCGTGAGCTGGAGAAAACCAGAGCATTATGTATGAAACGCTAAATGCAAACAACAGAACCATGCAGGCACGTCTTCAGTTTCCTACATGCACAAACCTGAAGATGCGCCGCAGAGTTCACCATGAAATAAGCTTACTTCACCACCCGCGTTCATGAATCATCTGACATACTAATCTGATCTTGTGCTGTTTTAACCTTGATTCCCTCACAGTTTGTGTTTAACCCTTGGAAGCTAAATAAAGACCTGCTGTTCACGGCGAACATCAAGCTCATTTTCTAAAACCAGATGTTTAGTTTTGCTGCATGACACATCCTGTTTGCCAACTCATTCTCAAGAAGCAATTTAAACAAAACAGAAAACTTCTCATCTGTCCCACTTTCGGATTTATGCTTTATAGACAACAACAGCTGAGTCAGTAACTCCATTTTCCCTGCCAATAACAAATTCCTTTGAGCAAATAAAGAAGGGAGGAACTTCATATAAGTAGGTGGCTAAAGAAAACTCAAGACATGCTGAGTTGCTAGTGAAGGGAATGTGCATTTTATGCAAAAAAATAAAAATAAAAAAATAGTAAAAGAAATACATGCAAGGCAGTCCAAAAGTCTGAGAGAGAACAAATGAATGCTTCTTTTTGCATATTTTGTCATTATTGCATTTAAGACTTTATCATTATATATATTTTATATAATATATTCTCTGCATAACAATTTGAATTGTAAAATGAACACACATTTCAATATTTCTTAGTATGCACTCCAGCATGCATGAGGAATACCAATGTTTAAAAGAAAAAAAAAGGAAAATAAATTACTGAAAAATATAAGTATGCAACCTGCATTACTCAGTAAAGATACTCTGTGTTTTGCATTAAGTACTAAACCTAGTACTTAAGTAGCCTACTAGAAATTGGGACTAAAAATGTTTAATCTAGATGGACTTTTAACTATACTTTCCATGGAAATGCGTTTTCAACCAGGCCTTTGCCCTCCTTATGAAGTAGAGCTTGAAAACGTGCTCAACAGATTTGGATTTTCTTACTTACCCACTCCACGACTTTCACAAACCCCAGAGGCTCTTTAACGGGGGTCAAATTTAATCTAAATCCCGTCTGCATCTCTCCCCACCGACCCAGATATCCTCCAGGAAGAAAAAGGAAGGGGCTTGAGTCTCGCTGGCTCAAGTTTTCATAAAAAACTGCAAGTTTGACAGAGTGACGTGGTTCTGTGGTAAATGATGCTGCTCCTCCCCCGCGAGGAAACCGGAGTAAAACCAGATGAGGATAGAAACGGAGTTTATGATTTGCACGGTAGATTTGATTTGATCCTATCCGACAATAAAGGGTATTTCGTAATAGATTTGATTTATATGCATCTGGTGCGTGTATCCAGTATATGTCATCATCACAAGGAGATAGTTTCGAAAGTTTCTTCTCTAATAAGTGAATGAAGCGCGTTCAGGAGTCCAGCGAACAATATTTCAGTCACATGATTGAGACTCTAGAGATGGATTCTCAACATTCCTTGTGCTCCGTTATAAACTCAAGTCTCTTAAAGGAACAGTTCCCCAGAAAATTAAACTTGTCATTTGAATGACTTTCGAATTATGGTGGTCTAAAAATAAGTATTCTTTTTGTAATTTAGTGTATGCATACACATTTAAGCAGCATTTTTAAACACTTCAGTAACCACAAGTTTTATTACGTTAAGTCCTTTAAAGTAAGTTACGGTAACAACAGTTCTGCTGGAGCGATTTCGTATCGCGAAATATGGTTATCTAAAAAAATAAGTATTATTTATTTTTATTATTAAAGGGTATATATACACTTTCAAGCAGCATTTTCAATCACTGCATTACCCACAAAAGTTATAGTACAAAGTGCTAAAAGTTCGCTAAAGAACTTTGTTACTACAGCAACAGTTCGCAAGTTCAGTTCAGTATCGCGAAATATGGCTGTCTAAAAAAATGAGTATTTTTTTATTATTATTATTTAAAGAGTACATATATATATATATATATATATATATATATATATATATATATATATATATGTATGTATGTGTGTGTATATGTTACAAAATATTACATGACAAAATATTGTGGTCTAAAAATAAGTATTCTTTTCACATTTAAGTGTGTGTGTGTGTGTGTGTGTGTGTGTGTGTGTGTGTGTGTATTTATTTATAAAACGGTTAGTTACACAAAATGACCACAAAAGTTAGATAACAATGTGAAAAGTTACTATAGCAACAGTTTGCTGCTGGAGCAATTTTAGTATTGTTATACTACATGACGAAACAAGTACTGTATAAATATTTTTAACCACTTACATTTATTATATGTATTTGCAGTTATTATATATTTCTTATTCATTATACTTTAATAATTAATTTTAAAATATTTGCAGAATTTATATTATAGATTAATTACATGTAAATAATTAAAGGATGTTGGTGTTTATAGATTAATTACATGTAAATAATTAAAGGATGTTGGTGTTTATAGATTAATTACAGGTAAATAATTAAAGGATGTTGGTGTTTTGTTTAAAACATTTTAAAAACTTTTAGCTAACTGTTCTGGGGCAGAAAAGTATAATTTGGGTATCTGCAGATGCCGCAACTAAACAAAATTACGAATGAATCAGTCTAATGCTAATCAGTTTGTAATGCTCGTAGTTGAAAATAGCAAAGTACACTGTATGTACATTGTGCAATGAATGGCTGCTACCAAATAGACCAGTAAAAGATTTTTTTTTTTTTTTTTTTTTAAATCAAATGACCATGTGTTGCATCCAGAGATATACAACTCAAACCCGAATTGGTATGATATTGCTTTTTATTTAAACTTTCACACTAATTTTCCTTAACACAGTTTTAAACTCGTCATCAAAATGAAGTGATTTCATAACTAGATTGAAGGCTAGTGCATTGAGAAACAGTTTACTGTCCTTACAGCAGCTATAAAAGGGAATGGTTTCATCTTTTTCACTATTCCATAAAAAAGAAAAGAAATAATAATAATAATAATAATAATAACAACATTTCAGCAAAAAGGATGGACTGTTGTTGTTGTTGTTTTAATATGCTGCCAAAACCGCATCGGTCATGTCAGTTTTAAAATATCCCAAGAAGTTGAAATAAAAAGGGAGACCCAACATATACATAAAAACATCAATGAAATTATAATTAGCAAGTATTGTCAATTAAACAAGTATGTACACACACACTCGCACCACACACACATATGCATATCAACACATGTGCCAGAGACTGACTGAGCGACATCAGTCTTTCTACAGAACGTAACAGATACGTGAATTTTCTGTTGGTACAAAATGGGCATTAGACAAAAATAAGAACAGATCTCTGTTTGCACGAATAAGAAGCCAGCTCTCTCAAAACAAACACACCCCGATATATACAAGAGAGGAGGCAGTTTGGCCACATTATTCGGACTATGGATATTTACTATGGTAACTCTGGCGGTATTTACGTCTGTCATAAAAAATAATGATTCTGGAGTTTGAAACAATAAGTATAGAAAATATTAAAACCAAGCTTTTTTAAAATGATTCCCGCTGTATAATAAAACTGGTGTTTTCAAATAAAGAGCCGTAGTGAGTAATATTTAAAAAAAAAAGACTTTTTTTTGTTGACTTAAATATGTCAGGTTTACATTGTATATCTTGATGTAGCATTTAACATGTTGGCAAAATAAGGATAATGTACTCTGCAAAAAGGAAAGAGTGTATTATATTTGGATGAATCCTGTCAAAAACAAGCCCAGATTATATTTCACCCCAAAAATCCAAAGAAAGAAATAAGATATTATATTTTGCATAAAGAAAGAGAATATATATATATATATATATATATATATATATATATATATATATATATATATGTGTATGTGTGTATGTGTATATATATATATATATATATATATATATATATGTATGTATGTGTGTGTGTGTGTATGTATATATATATATATATAAATAACTAAATGTAATATATATATATATATATATATATATATATATATATACACATACATACATAAATATACAGAATTTATACAGTATGTGTGCTTTAATTTATACTAATTTAAATTTTAAAAAATCCTTTTATTGAAATTTAAAAAAATACTGCATTACAGTAACAACATTTAACATTTTCAAAGAATGATTACTGAGAATCACCATTGAGAATGTCAAGAATTACAGTAAAAATAAAAGTAAAACATCTGGACACGGTATATTAATGGGAATTGGTGATAAAAATATGCATAAATGTCATGGAAATGATGCAAAAATGCTAATTTCTTTATGCAAAATGAAGTTTCTTATTTTTTCCTCTTGATTGTAGGGTGAAATGCGACCTAAACATGCTCTTTTAGGTTTCATCTTTGAAATAAAACCATAATTGACATCAACTAAACGCAAGGCCAACGAAAGAGAATGAAAGTATCCCTCTAGTTCAGCCGTCTCCTTTGCATAAAGGAATAGATCAATCCTTGGATAAAGTGATAAACCCTACACACAACATTCACATTCAACAAACACGGAACGATTACCTTTCAGTCCTACAGTCAAGCAAAGCGAAATCATCTCGCGGTATACGCACACATAAACGTCTCCATTCCTGCAAAAACGTGTGATCAATAGCACGCTTGGTCAAATACACAGTTAAATGATTTAAATAGCATGAATAGCATGAACTGCTCTCATCCGCCGTTAGAAAGAGACACTGAAGCGTAGCAGAGTCAGCAGACAGAAACATAGAACAGCTCTGTACACTGAACGTGGGGTAACTGTGTGTCCTCACGTCTGTCGGGACGCAGGTTCTCTCGGGTGGGTGTGGGTGGAGAGAGGGCTGATGGGAGACGCTCTCAGAGCAGCAGATCCTTCAATTCGCTCTCCTTCAGCTTGGCATTGTCTCTGACGTCATCGAAGGTGTACGTCTTTACAATCTTCCCGTTCCTGAACACAGTGTGCAGCAAGTCCTGCGAGGAGGCGAGGAAACGGTCAAAATGAACTGACAAAATGACCATATGCAATTATCAATTATTTTAGGGAGTTTTTAAAATCAAATTTAATATTTGACTCCAACAAAATTAATACCGTATGTCTCACAATCTCAAAATATATGATTTAATTCATTGATCAGGTGTGCATTCAATTGCAAAACAGGGTAAATGCAAGTTTAAAATACTCAAGACATGCATGTGTATTTAAACTGGTTTATGCACTAATATATCCATACATACGAATTATATTAATGACAAGCAATAAATAGCATCTAAATATGGAATGTGTTAAATAATGTTATTTCAGAGATTCAAGAATTTGCGTTTACTTAAATGTCAGATACAGTTTATAATATAACCTGAATATCAGTAGTAATCAGAAAAGGAAATAACAACAACAAAAAGATTTTATGCATTAATGCAGGACTTTTAATTATGAACAAGACCAAACTACTCTGAGACTTTTATTTTGAAATGTCATTGCTTTACTACTTCCGGCTGCTCGTTCAAATTAGGGCGATAAAAATATGCAATCTTACAACCATCTGTAATATATTACACAATATAAACACCATAAAGCAAACACTTCAATAAATTATCTAAAGTAAATCATAAGAAACTGTTTGGCATAAATGCATATAATTCATTGATTGCGAATTGCTCTGAAGCTGCAGAATGTTTCGTAGCCTTTTGAAGTTTATTAATCACATTAGGCCGTATCCCAATTTCTGTTTTTCTTTCTCCAAATTTAAGACCTCTTAAAATGATAATGAAGACTTTTGTTGTACCATTAAACTTGCCTCAAACTTGATTTAATACTGTTTAAGGACTTGGGAGTGAATAAACATTTGTCTTCTCATTAGTATTAAGTCAAATGCATTTAATTAGTTGATTTTATTGATTAATTTTTAGTCACATACCTCTCCGTATTCCTCCAGATCACCCTTCCCCTCTTCCAGAGTAACAAAATCTCCACTTGGTGTCCTGTGAAGAGAAAGCCGACCCTTCTTTGACCGTTTGTTGGGGTCTGCAACAGGGTCTTTGAAGACGTTGACCTGTAATTAACAACATCTTATTAATGAATAATTTATTTTCTTAATTTTACTGATTTGAATAATACATATTGCACACTGAATCAGCGAATGGAACTGCTAAATCTGCCATCGCTCGACACTTACGCCCAGTCCGTTCGTCACCACATAACTGCACTTAAAAGAGCAGTTGAGCAGATCTCGGGTCAGTTTCTGCAGCAGTGCTCCTCCTGAGCCAAACGCGATGTTCTCGATGCTCCATCTGTGCTCTTTCATGCCCTCCACAATCTGTGTAACATAACAAAACAGGCACAGAATGAGTTTAAATTCATACAGGACACAGTCATGGTTCTGACGTGAGCTGGACAACATACACACCTCCTGTAAAGTATTGATGTCCACACCGTCACCCTGAATGACTCGGATGTAGGGCGGAAGCACCTTATAGCCTTTAGAGTTCTCAAGCAGAGGAAATTTCTTTCCTAAAATTTCTAGGACCTGGAAAATAAGATTTAACAGAAAACATGAAATATACAAATTCTAGAATAATTAATCAGTTGCCAGCGATAGTTAAGATGATTTTTGATGTGATAATGTCTACCTTTAGCACTGTGTCTAGAGGGTTTCCTGAATCTGGTCGGACCACCAGCGGGGCGTCTGCGCTCCTCATCTCGATCAGACTCCTCAGGTCCTCCCCCCAAATCTTCTCGCAGGCATTGTAGATGTCGTAGCTGTCGCTGACGATTGACACGGGGACAGAAGGGAACTGCTTGATGATGTGTTCAAAAGCATCCTTCTCATGGTCCTTTCCCCAGGCAGTGATTGTGCTGCAATACAAAGACACAAAGACACAGTCAGTGAGACCAGGCAACATTAAGACAGAAAAGCTCAATTATTTAAGAAAAACTAAGTTTATTATTACTACTACTCTGTTCTTTTATTATTATTACTACTACTGCTATTACCTATTCTTAAAATTATGCCTTTTCTCCAGCAATTCGCTTATTTGTTAGCATTACAGACTTTAAAGATGAAAGAATACTTTTTAATTAAAATTGTATAAAAGTGCATATAAGCTTTATACTTTTAAACAATATTAATTCAAAGTTTTATTTTTTGATCTGTCAAGTCTGTAATGTAATATATTACATATATATGTTGTGTGTGTGTGTGTGTGTGTGTGTGTGTGTAAAATTGCTAAATTATTTAAGAAAAAAATTAATTATTCTTATAATGTTATATTATTACTATTACTATGATTATTAAATAACATTCTAAATATTATGCGATTTTCTGCAATTTTCTGTCAATTCTCTTATCTGTTAGCATTATGGATAAAAAATTAAACTTTCACTTTAATTTTAACTAAAATTATACAAACTATATATTATAAATATAATAAAATTGCAAAATCATCACTCCTAAACCACTGTGCTGATTGTACTCAAGTTATGATTTCTACCACTAGGTGGCAGCATTGTACAAAACATGCTGTATGTCAAAACGAGACTAAATTTCAAAAGCACTACTGAAACTGGTGCAAATTCCATTTCCATTTACTACATAAAAAATTGCACTACAAATCACTGGAGTGTGAAGAAACACTGGTCTTTGGTAATTACGTAACAGGGCGCTGTCAGCTCCTGGTACAGGGCAGAAAACGAGAAGTGTAATGATGCAGCACTAACCAGAATGCATTGGGCAACATTATCTTATGACCTCGTTTACGACACAGTAAAAGGAAACTCTTCAGACAAGTTCACGTTGTTTTTCAATGCAATTTACTATCATCAAGCTCTTAGCTTCAAGTTGTTCCACCTGTGTTCTGCAGCTGGAACTGAGAAGCCAGGAACCAGGTCTTTGGTGCCGTAGTACTTCTTGATAACACTGATCCCGGCCACGGTGTCTGTTCCTTTGAAGTTTACCAAGTGTGCAGATGCGCCGATACCAGCCGTCTGAAACCAAAACATAAGTATAAACACACAGCTAGTCCAGAAACGAAACCATCAAGAGAAAATTACAGGGTGGAGGATGTTTAATATGTACTGTATGAATAAAATGCATGGCATTTACAGTTGAATCTTATGAATACGAGTAAGAAGATACTTCTGACTTGGATAGAGTCTCATCTTAGACATTCCATGCATGTACTTAAATCAGATTTGTGGGGTTTGGGTAACAGTAAACAGTCTCTCCAAGCTTTTAGCACTTCAAATGAAGTGTAGCAACACATAAACATCACCTCTTGAGATGAAACCCCTCTGTAGCCAAAGTCATGCAGTTTATATTCCAGTCTTTCCAGGCTTCCTGACGTTTCCATGAGATATTTGGCCAGAATCTTCTTCTGTTCTCGTGAGTTGGTCGCGACGGTGATGGGATACCAGGTCTGAACCAGGATAGTCTGTCAAGGAGATAATTTTGAATCATTGCAACAGTTCATTGCATTAAACTATCAGAAACATGTTGTTTTGTTAGCATTTCTGCACAATGAATGAACACGTCATCTGAGCTTCCCCCCAATTAATGCACCTTATATCTCATGTATCGTCACATCTGAAAGTTGCGAATTTCTTGGAACTCGAAAACGAAAGTGAAGTCAGCTGGAACCTGAATCCAAAAACAACCTAAAGCTTGATGCGACCCGAATGCTTGGGAATGTGTCACAGAGTCAACACAGCTACTGCACAGAGGGTTTGCTGGACTCATAAAAGGGGATGCTCGACAGAAATGCTTTGTTTAAGACCAGCCGGTCAAGTCAATATTATCATACAGCACACATACCCTGACAAGCCAATGGGCACAAAAACATCCTGGTGTCCCAATCACATGAACCCGATTCAACTCATCTAAACAGCTGAGATTCTAGGACAGTGATATGTAATGCAATCACTGTGGTAGTTTGGTCATTTTGGATGATTTTTTGCCCCAAACCATGGTTGCAAAACCCACACAATCCTCGTTTCATAATGATTTAATTCATTTCTCATTGTAGTCTCTGAACAATCAAAGTCGCAATCCATTTTACTTCAGTAACTTTATGTATTTCTAAGTGAAACAGGATATTCAGTGAGAAAAATGGGATTTGATTTTGTCCATCAGGAACTGAATGGATCATGAAAAGTGGGCATTATGTCTCTAATTTCTTAAAACACTGCCTAAATAGCTGTTAGGCTACCGGTTATCATTGATCAATAGCTCGCTAACCTAATAAAATTATGTCATTCAAAAATTAAAGTCATTTCAAAGAAAAAAAAATGCACTAATGAAACATAATAAGATTAAAAAAATAATAATAATAAGATCAGGAACATCAGGCATGTAAACAGCTAAGGGCAACAAAGAAGGAAAACCCTTATTATTATAATTATTATTATTATTATTAAATAATGATTATTTAACAAATTAGCAATATAATAACTGTTATAAATTTATTATAATACATAGTAATAATTTTTACATGAATATATATAATTTTCAAAAATACAGTAAAATTATATATAATTTACATATATAAATTACAATACATTTTTTAAATTACATATTAAATAATGAGTATTTAATAAATTAGTAATAAAACAATAATAACTTATTAATTATAATAAAGAGTAATAACTATTACATTACTAATAATAAATATATGTAAATCATTTTAGAAAATATAGTAAAATTACATACTATTTACATATAAAAATTACACTACATTATTTAAATGATATACAATATTTATGGCCATCTTAATTTCTTTGTTTTCAAACATTAAACGAAAGGACCTTTTATTTTGGCAGAAAACCACAGGGAGCTCTTCAAGTTTTTTCTTTGGTTGGCAACAGATTTATAAACGATTCTCATTACCAATTTGGAAAAGTGGTACAGTACATGTTACGTTTACAAGTGACTCAAATCACAGCAGCTCATCAGACTATATATTCATATAATTAAAACAGCCTTTGTGATTTTATAATTGTTTTTAACCATTTTACTCGATTTTGGCACTTGAAATTTGGCATGTAATAAGAAGCTAAATTGACTTGAACACTGACTTAAAATCAGCAAGCTAGCACGATGAATACCGGATTCATCTGACTGATGGCTGCAAAGTGATCCAAAGAGCTTTCTCGCATTGATCTGTGGGTGACTGATTTCTTTGTCTTCAGAGAGTAAACTTCATACTTAATGTCATTAAGTCTGAGTCATGGATCAACGCCGCCCAAAATCTGTCTTTGTGCTCAGATGTGCATCCTGCCGTCAGAGATTAGCTTCAAACTGCCAGGGTCACTAGTGTGAGCGCCGGGTCACATGACTGTAAAGCCAAACTATAATGCAATGTGCCAGCATGTGACCGCAAATAAGAGACTCTCTCCACCCTCACAACACAAAGGATGAAGGTTTAAGAGAAGCTTATACTAAATATTTTAATTATCAGTTAAATGTCACCTTGTGAGTCTGAAAAGTCTCCAAACAATTCAGTTATTCGTAAGCATCAGTGCCTTCTCATGGCCATCATAAAGGAAGTAGACGCTTGTTTGCAATCACTGGAGAATAGATAGGTGGTGATAGTGTGTACTGAGAGCCAAGGGCATACACACACACACACACACACACACACACACACACACAGACTAAATTTACCAGCTAAGCATGACAACATATTTGCCATACATTCAAAGCCTTCTGAGTCATCTGTAAAAGAACTAAAAAAAAAAGCTGCTTTAACTATACAAATGACTCAAAATGCCAAGAGTAAAAGAAACATGCGATTGTTCCCTTGGTGACAGGTGTAGTATTTCGTGACGACTCTACAGGTGTGGCTGGATGTCAGACTGTCAGCATGACTCAGCAGGTTTGACACTAAATCCCAATAAGAAAGTCGTGTGGCATATGTCTCGTTTTGCACAGTCTGTTACAGCGAGTTTGACAAATCGTCCGATCTGTCATATGGAAAGTTTGGAAAACACTGTAGTCATTACAGTGAGAAATGTAAACTGCAAGCCTAATTATATATAATTCCTCTGAATTATGAACCAAAGGAGGATCGTGCTGCCAAAACCGGCACCCTGCTGTTTACTCCACTAGTGATTCATGAAATCTGTGTGTTCTGTGGCTAATATACAGTGCCTAATGAATTTAGACTATCATGACTGAATTATATTTTGGATTTATATTTTGGGTCAATGCAAAACAGATCAGTATATTAGCCAAAGGTGATTAGTTCATAAGTGTGTATTCTATATAAAAACATAAAATAGTTAAAATAGTAATGCAATTTCAAGGATTCCGGAATAATAATCTTCATAGATTTAAAATAATTCCCACTGGCTCAGTAGTTTCATAGTATTTTCCAACATTTTCACTGGCACAAACATGATACATAATAATTCATTTGACTTCCACCATTTTTGATGATACATATGTATTAAATCATACAACAGAATATAGAAAAAATTAAAACAGACAACACAGAATTTGTGAATTTCATACTTTCATAACACCTTACCATCAGTAAAATCATACTGAAATTAAATCATACAATATATTAAATTATTAATATAATAATTCGTTTTATAAATTTGTTTGACTAGACATGATTTTTGATCAAGTAATTATACCTAGTGCTGGGCGATATGACCAAAAATTTATATCACGTATTTTTCCAAATTATACCATTTCAAGGTATATGACAGTATTTTTTTTTCATGCATGACAGGGTGTTAACCTACTGACTGAGAGAGGAAATACTGCAGTAGACTGACTTAGACCCATAGACCCATTTTACAAGTTAACCAGGAGTCACTCTCATTTATAATCGTGACATCGTCTGATAAAATCAACATGCATCTACACTAAAGAGCAGCTATGCGATGGTTTTGGCTATATTACGTTTTTGTCTCATGCAGCGCACTGACTGCATCCGAGTAACAAACTAAAAAAAAAAAAAAACAAACAAAAAAAGTGCATAATATTAACAGATGAACTATGCTCATATTTTATAATTCCAAACAGTCAGTAAGTGACAGGTGCTTGGAAACACTGTTTTGTACTCATTTACTGATGACCCCACAGCGGTACAGTCAACTGAATGCGCTGCTTCTCTGCCGCTTGCTGCACAGAACAGACACTGAGAGAGGCGACACTGCGCCGGGACAGTCAGACCTCACGCTCGCGGGGCAGCACTGGCGACATCTTCCAACTGAACCACAGCTAAGGTTTATCCAAAAAGTCGCTAGGTTTGTCAGTATGTATATTCTATGGAAAAAAGCTGCTAAAAGGGTCTGAAAGTTATAGTGCGAAAGTCACGCTCGTGTGTGAGATGCAGGAGCTGATGGCAGCGGGCGGTGGATATTTGTGGCGGTCAGTGTGGATATTGTGGATGAGTTCTTCTGTCATCATGATCTAATAGTTCTACAGCTTCAGTTTCAGAACTTTCACGCTTAGTAACACATACAGCTGTGTCCTCGCCACAGTGCAAAAAGAGACCCCTCTCAAACAGTGTCTCCTCTCAAACCCCTCTCAAACACTGTTTAAACGGCATACACCGGTACTGCGGTATTTTAAAAATTCATATAATAACAAAAATAAACACCAGTATTCGGTATGAACCGGTATACCGCCCAGCACTAATTATACCCCTTGACCTGAATCCAGAAATTTGAATGGAATTCAATATTTTGTTAAAACAGAATTCATACAGAAAACACAGAATTTAGGGAGAAAAGAGATTTCATAGCGCCTTATTATTGTAAAAAAATTTAATAAATATATTCAGTTATTATTATTATTATTGAACTCATTAGATTAGGCATGTTTCATGATTTTTATAATTTATAATTAAACCCTTAAAACTGAATCCAGAAATATTTATGGACTTTCAATATTCTGTTTAAATGGACCTTACATAAAAAAAACTTAATGGAATTAATTAATAATAAAATGTCATGTTTTCTGTACAAAAACAAGCTGTAATGTAACTCCATGGCAGCTATTTATCTATCTAAACATACTTTTGCTGGACAACAACAATGCCATGTAGTGTAAAACATTACAGATTTGGGAACCATTTTTAATTTTTCCTAGACTCTCACGAGCCAATTTAAGATACATTTATATCCATGTTATCCACCTATGGATAGATAATGCTACCTTGATGTTGTTTAAATCAGTAGAATTCAACAACAATGTTCAACACGTCACAAGATCAGTCAAATGGACCTAAACTTCTTTGTACTGGCCCGATCCATCCTAACTGGTAGAGAATGGGAAGTAAAGCCATAGATATGTATTCCTATGAAAATCAAACTCATATACAGAAAAAATGTAAACCTAGAATGCAAAGTCAGTCGCTTTAGATTAGTTTTAAATGAATGTAAATACACTGTAGGGATCAGTTCAGGGTCGAACCTCACCTCTACCCAGTTAGTGAGCCAGTAGCACTCCGGATCTGTGCTTTCTACGGTGAACAGCACATTCCCACGTGGGATAACGCTTCCCTCCGGCACAGCCTTGATCTCGATGGGCAGGTGACCATTGTATTTCTGCAGTGATGCAACATAAAAGATATGACTAAACATCCCTGATGGGACAAAACATTCAGCAGAGTGTTGAACATTCAGCAATGTCACAGAGGTGAGCTTCTCTGTACCTCCAAAATGTAATTCCATCCTTTTTCATTGAACACATCATCCTGAAAGTGTTCCCGGTACACCTCTTTCGCTTCCTGAATCTTCTCTCGTGTGACGACCTGTCCTGTGAGAACAAAAAGAGACGGGACAACTGTGAGACGAGGGTATCATACACTTCAAGGAAGTGGCTGAACAATACAGGAATAAAAAGACACTGCTGAAGAGAGAGGTTGGTGTGTCACTGTGTGTGTGTGTGTGTGTGTGTGTGTGTGTGTGTGTGTGTGTGTGTGTGTGTGAGAGAGAGTGTTTAATTGCACATTTCCCTACATCCTTGCTTTATTGCATTAAGGGACTTTTCCTTGCTTACAGTGTAGCTTTGTTCTACCAGTACTGTCTTAAAGGCACAGTATCCTCAAAAATAAAACTGCAGCTCTACTTGTGTTTTAATACATTTTAATGTATTATTAAAGCAGATACTGTGACTTTAAAACATTTTTTGTATAAATATGGTTATTACAGTTAACTAAAAGTGAAACTAAAACCATTAAAAATATATTTTCGTTACTTATTATTGAAGCAAAATCCAAAAAATAAATAAATAAATAAATAAATGATTTCAGCTAGTTGCCAAAGCAACATTTTGCCGTTTTATCAATGAGAAATTTAGTTTTGATTTGGTAACATGATGTACTAAAATAACTCAAATTAAAACTAAAATAAACAAAAAGTACAAAATGCATAAAATAAACAAAACCTACTAAAAATGACAAAAACCACTCAACAAAATTACTAAAACTTTCACCAAAATTAAAATTAAAACATAAAATATAAAAATTGATTGATATACAAAATATTAATAATAACTACAAAAGCATCTCAATAATACTAAAATAACACTGGTTTAAAATTACTCAAAATGTCTGTAATTTAAGTATGGAAATACTATGATGAAAATCGCTGTTTGAATCTAAAAAGTTCTTACAGTATCAAGTTTACAGAAGACTGCAGTGGCCCGCAAAACAAATTCTGAGGTTTGAGATTTAGGAAAAAAATGGTAAAATTCAAGCATAAACAACAGATCAAAGAAAGACAACAACAGAAACAGAAGTAATGCAACTTGAGTATTTATGCAGAATCCAGACTGAATCTGTGACCAGGGCTGCGTCAGGCAGCTGTCTTTTGTGGGTGAAAGAGCAGATGTTTAATTGTCTTGTTTCATCCTATCACACAATTTCTAAAGCCTTCACCCCAGCGAACCATGAAATCCTTTTCAATGTAAAAATAGACAAAATTCTTTTAGAAATGTGGCACATTTGAGCGGCATGCGAATACAACCACCTCAAACCAGACTGCTAGTCACACATCTTAAACTCAAACCACTATATTCTTAGCCTATAACTCTACCATCAAGTTTGGTCATTTAACACTGGCTCCATCACGAGAAAGTCATTTTTTTCCCCTTGGAGCAAACAATGTTATTATTTTTCGGGCTGACAGACAGTACGACTAAGTTTGGAGGCAGGCTGCATTCTTGAGCGTGCCGTGAACACAACCCAAAATTATCAGCAAGGCTGCGTTTTCCATTTGCAACTTAAAGTAGTTCTGAGAGCTGCGTCCAACGTACCTTTTAAATATCTGTGGAGAATGTACTGAAGCCCATAGAAGACCGTTTTGTCGTATTTGACTTTTCTGAGCTTGGTAGGGTCTGTCTTCTTCTCGCGGCACTCAAAGTAAGAGTACACCTTGCTGGTGTTGGGTGGATACTGTTTGTAATGTGTGACCTGCAACAAAGAAATTACAACATGTTACATACAATTCATAAACTCAAAGAACCATACAAAAAAATTCCTCTGGCACGGCTGTGTTAACATTGCAAATATAGTAATGGATGTCAACAAGCCTGGGTGCGTCTGTATCCACACAGTTTCCTGTAATTTAGACAGCTGTTGGGTTTGATTCTAGCTTGTCTGCCAGCAATTCAAGACCACCAGCAACATAGTACACACACTGTTTGGCAGACATTACTATTACTATTATTCTAACTGATGCTAAGTATTACACATTGACACTCGTCCTGCACCATTATTGATATGGAAAAGAATGATACATCAAATCATGCACCTCAAAAAAGCTATTAGCCATTTATCTATGAAATTTACTGGCAATGTCTGAGTGAAAATTGCTTATGTAATGTTTATTTAAGCAGTGATGCCTTTAAAATGATCATTTGGGTGGCGGAGGTGCAGCTCAAAAGCGTTTCAGCTGGTTAGCGTCTCTCCAGGAAGTTTTATCTCTCAATTCATTATTTTTTAACGCACCATATGTTTTAAAGTAGAAGTAGAAGTAAATTGTTTGTTAAAATAAAATCTCTTAATCCAGTTTATTGTGCATTGACTATTATAAGTATTGCCAATCAGTTTATCTCTGCCAAAAGTGTAAACATTGAGCACTCCAGACACTAGGGCTGGGCGATATGGGCAAAAATTCTTATCTCTGTATTTTTTTTGGCTGATTTGCGATATACAGTATATATCTCGGTATCTTGTTTTTTTGTTTTTTTAATCTGTATTTAATATATATATATATCTTACATATTGCCCAATATTGTCCAACGAGACAATACATATTAAAGGCTAGGAAAACTAATAAAACAATGCAAGCCTATATATTACGTGCGAAAAAGGGTCAAAACCACATTTCATTCTAACATTGTAATATTACAATCTAAAAATAAAAATAATCCTTTTGAAGCAGAAGTTAAATTCACTAAACTAAAAATGAAAATAAATAATAACAAAAGCACAGACTTGTATTAGGCTATTTTGATTACCCCATTACAGTCACTTTACAGTTAGTTTTATCATAAAAAATACACTTACTTGTAGGTTTAAAATTCTACATATGTCACACTTATTGTCCATCTTCAAGTATTTCAGCAAAATATATATTTTAGTCAGACATATTGTGTATTGAGCCAGAGGGTGTTTAATTGGCTCACGCATTACACGGGAAAGGAAATTCAGATTTGGTTACAGAAGTGCAAGCCAAAATTTCAAATCAAACCCTTCTGAACTTGTGAATGGGGAGTGCACTCAGATTACACTACTGAAGCACATCATTTTGTGTCTGGGATGTGCGTAAACGCTCTTTTTTGAGCCTTTCTAACGCAAGAACTAGTTTTGTGCAACAAAAGGTTGTAGTTATTTAGATCATTTACTTGTTCTTGCACAATCTTGCACAAGCAACATTTTCTTAAAAAAAAAAAAAAAAAATCCTGTTTGCCCTCTTGCTCGTCAAAGACTTGTGATATAAATACATTCTATGCTGAGAATGTAACTACAGTTACACTAGATATCAAACAGACAACCTACTAAGCTCCCTTCTGATATTTTGTGCATGCTGACCTTTCCCTGGCACTTTTTGGCTGCTCTCTTGTGTACGGCCCAGCCTGGGAAAGGTTACACCCTCATGGTTATGCCTGACAGCTACTGTGGTTGCTCCCTGCACTCCAAGAGCAAATTTCATGCAGCTTTTTCCCCTCCAGCGTTCCCAAAGGGCAGAAGTCCTTGTGGAGCAGCAGCCGAGGAGGTCCTGCTAGGACCTGGAGGCCCTCTCCCTTCTGGAATAGCCCATTCATGTGAACAGCTGCATGCGGTCCAGGCATGCGCAACAACTGGCTGTGTGCATGGAGGACACGGCAATGGCACAGAATAGGCTTCAGATCAAGGCAAACAGCCACGGAGGTTGTATAAGAAGCTATTTTAAGGTGTGGCAAACTGAAATGAAAGTGAAACACCGCAAACAAGTTGTAAAACTGAACAATCCGGATAGTGCAGGTGCGTTGACCTGATCTGATGTTCCCAAGCTGAGCAATTAGTCAATAAAGGTCTGAAATCTCCTGGACTACACAAACATGTGATTGTGATGTTGACAATTGAGGATAAAAGGGGAAAGATGCAACACCAGATGGAATTGTTAACACAAACCCAGTGAATGCCATTTACGATGCTACAGTTCATGTGCTCATCGATTCACAATACTGTGCATCAAAAACTTTTCAACACTCATCTTTATATGTGACCCTGGACCACAAAACCAGTCTTAAGTGTCAATTTTTCGAAATTGAGATTTATACATCATAGGGTTGGACAATTCAATATCAATATGTATCGCGATATAATTTTTTTCAATAACGGTGATATGATTTTTAAACACATTTCCGATATTTCGATATACATTACCAGTGTTTCCCTACATTGATTTATTTGTGGCGTTTGACTTCATTGAATAAACATGAGCACGTGCACGTTTCAAAATCGTGATTATAGGTGATTATAGAAATTGATGCTTTAAATTGATCAAAAGTGATGATAAAGACATTTATAATGTTACCAAAGATTTCTATTTCAGATAGATTATGTTCTTATGAACTTTCTATTCATCAAAGAAACCTGAAAAAAATTCTACTCTGCTGTTTTCAACATAATAATAAATGTTTTTTGAGCAGCAAATCAGAATATTAGAATGATTTCTGAAGGATCATGTGAGTAATGATGCTAAAAATTCAGCTTTGAAATCACAGGAATAACTTGCATTTTAAAATATTTTCAAATAGAAAACAGTTGTTTTAAATGGTAAATATTTCAAAATGTTACTGTTTTTGCTGTATTTTTAGAGAATTCTTTAAAAAACAAAAATCTTACTGTCCAAAAACTTTTGACTGGTAGTGCATGTTTGCCTATAGTTTGAAGTTAAAGATATTAATATTAATAAGATGAGTCTGAGATGTTTATTTGACAGTGATTTCACATTTCTTGTTTGTATGAAGGCTAAATACATATAAAAGGTGAACATTAATTTATTTGTGCTGGTTCTTAGCAATGCATATTACTAATCAAAAATTAAGTAGATATTTTTACGTAAGAAATTTACAAAATATCTTCATGGAACATGATCTTTACTTAATATCCTAATGATTTTTGGCATAAAAGAAAAATCAGTAATTTTGACCCATACAATGTATTTTTGGCTATTGCTACAAATATACCCCAGCGACTTAAGACTGCTTTTGTGCTCCAGGGTCACACATATTATATATTTATAAAAAAAACAGGTAAGTTTTGGGTTCTATTTTAACTTTGTTTCAGTTTGAGCTGAATTTTTACCCTGCTAGTGAAACTGCTAGTAAATTTCACAAACAATTACAAATAAACGTAAAGCAACGCATTGAATTAAACCTGAAATTTTTAAGTAGAGAAATTGAAATACTATTTTTCTATGTTTATTTTATTTACAACGTAGGGTTACACTTTATTTTAAGGTGTCCTTGTTACAGTGTAATTACTGAGTAATATTAATTAACTACATGTACATACTATATGGTTAGGTTTAGGATTAGGGTTTGGCTTAGGGTTAATTGCATGTAATCATGCATAACTTTTATTATAATAGTAAGTACATGTAACTTGTGTAACAAGGACACCGTAAAATAAAGTGTTACCCAACGTAGTTTGAAAGTGTCACCCTGTCATTTGCAATGCTTCATGGGAGTGGATGGTTGCTCTTGAAATCTGAACACATTCTTCAGGCTTCAAGAGAACTTTATATGATCACTGAACAATCTCATGCTCTCTATTGCTCAGTACTGTATATTACTCCATATATATTCGACCATAAAATCTTAACCACACCCCTTTCTCATTCCCGGTGTCATCTTTACTTCCTTCTCATCGCCTCTTATTCTAAATGTCACTTGCTTCTACAGTTTCACCCTGTTTCCATCAGAGCCAAAACCTTGAATGGAGAGTAAACACTGAACATTAAACATCAAGAGAAGCATCACAAGGTCAAAACTCATGAGCTGACTCCTGAAACAAAAGAGTAGGAAAATCAACAAACTATCAAGAAGACACAGAAAGCAGACTGTAGTGTTGACTGAATAAATAAGGAACAACCAGCTATTTTCCACACGTGCTCTCGGACCCTCCAATGACCTCTGTGGGACCCTTATGTAATGAAGCGTCCCTTTAAAAGGCTAAATGAACGTATCATCAGCCTCAACGCGAAACATGAGAATCCTATTACATCCGTGGTGGGAGGATAAAAGACAAAGGCATCCACTCCCGTCCTCTAGCAGCACTAACGAAAGAAAACACTGATTAAACATAGATGAGACCATATCACAACATAACAGACACAACAGCAGTCAATGTCACCACTCTGGACCCAAGGACAGAGAGCAGAGTTGAGGTGAAAAGTGAGCAACAACTTCAGGACGGCAAAGTAAAACCTGCATACAATTGATATTTTAAGATTAATACAGATACAAAGGTTATGAAATACTTGCTTCTGATCATTTCTTAAAGGGAAAGATAAAAATTTTGGTTGCCTCACATGCTGACAAGACTCGACAGATATGCTGTATGCATCAACGTCAACAGTACCACTTACATTGCAAAATACTAAGTGCGAGTCATTTTGTTAACTGAATTTAACCTTTAATTTCTGTTTTACTTTTATAATATAATAATTTATTTGTATAGCATTTTTCATACATAAAATGCAACTTAGTGCTTCACAAGCATAAATAAAATATTAAAAACAGGATACACAAAAAAAAGTATAAGCAAATATAAGGAAGTACATTAAAAAGAAGTCACATAAAACAATAAAAAATATGCACGCTTCACACACTATTATGCTCATAAGCAACTTTAAAAAGGTATGTCTTAACACGCTTTTTAAAGATATGAATACTAGTGGACTCACTTCATTTGGAAGACAGTTTCAAATTTTTGGAGCATAGTGAGTAAAAGATCACTTGAGATTTACTGTGTAATATGCTTTTGTAAAATCTGTTTAGACAGCTGCATTATAGAATTACTAGTTTTGAAATTTCAGTTTACAGGGCTCTACGCTTACTTTTCTTTTCAGGAGCGCTTGTGCTCCTAA
Organism: Tor tambroides; assembly: GCA_021397915.2. Lineage (NCBI taxonomy): Eukaryota > Metazoa > Chordata > Actinopteri > Cypriniformes > Cyprinidae > Tor > Tor tambroides. The sequence continues at coordinate 67,685 of JAFVLL020043214.1, forward strand.
TTTAAAAAATTTAGGAGCACCTTCAAATCAATAATCAAAAATTCTGATCAAAAATTAACCTTCCCATTACGAGGTGATATTTGACTCCTTAAAGTGATTTACAGGGAATTTTGTTTTTACCTTTGTAATGGCATTTTTCTAACTTTATTAAAAGTATATCATCTTTTATTTCAAATTCAAAAAAATATATTAATAAGCTTTTTATCATTTCTATTTAAAACAACAGGATAAAAACAAGTAGAATAAGATACCAATCAAATGAAACCAGTATTTAAGAAATATATTTGTACTACAGAGGTGGCACAGAAGAACACATAAGTGGCTTGTAGGTGTATTTTCAGATGTTTAATGAGGCTCAGAGGTTGCATAAGTGCAATTAAATTCATGTTGAGGTTAATGTTTTAAATATACAATTTTGAATGTAGAAATATTAAATGATTTAAATAACAGAAAAGATACTTTAAAAATTAAACTAAAACTGCCAGTAGGTGGCGGTATGTCACTGATTTTATCACTGAATCATTCATTTAATTGATTCGTTCGAACGGCTGATTCATTCAGGAATGAAGTACGTGACTGTCTTTATGAATGGGTAATTGAATCATTGACTCACTAGATTCATTTAAAAACGCAGTTCATTCATAAACGAAACACCGCTGTGTTTGAATGGAGATGCGCAGCGGCTCAGCTGGGACTTTGAAACTATTTTCGTTGATAGAATAGAGCAAAATAAGGCAATAGTGTTGTAGTCAGACAATATAAGTCACTTAATATTAACTTCTTGTTTAATGAACTGCTGTATTAAATCAATATCACATTTGCAAACTGCCTTAATAATCATTAAAAGCTGTCACTCATCTTAGTTCATTGCAATCTCACAAAACTCCATTAAAATCAACGAAGCTCCTTACACTGCACAATGAATCTCTTATTTACACTCTGACTACACTTTTTTTTTTGTTATAATGAGAGAATACGTCTGTGATACATTACTCAACGCTGCAAAAACACGTAAGTTCGTTAGAAACCTTTAAAGCTCCCTCAGCACAAACACAAATCCTGATCGGGTCAGTCGCACTGGTGCTCCTAAATATTTTTTCATAGTCGCACGCAGTAGTTTTCAGTCGCAAATGCCACTGAAATGGTCGCACTGTAGAGCCCTGGTTTAGTATTTTAGTTTCACTAAATGACTGTTCATTTATCTTTCAGTTTAATGCTTAATCTTTTTTTAACAGTATTCAGTTTCGATTCCAGTTTTAGTATTTTAGGGTTTCCAAAGTTAATGTGTAAACTGATGTTATTTAAATGTTTTACAACATTACACGTCTCCAGGCAGCTTTCTGAATGTGAGATATAAAATCATTTTACAATACACTGCATCTAAACTATTCTATCGTAGCTTTATTTCAGTTTTTCTAATGATTAATTTTGGCTTATAATAACAAGGACCTATGTATGCACTACACAGAGTACATACTATATGTGGCCCTGGAGTGGACCACAAAAGCAGTCTTAAGTCGCTGGGGTATATTTGTAGCAATAGCCAAAAATACATTGTATGGGTCAAAATTATTGATTTTTCTTTTATGCCAAAAATCATTAGGATATTAAGTAAAGATCATGTTCCATGAAGATATTTTGTAAATTCCCTACTGTAAATATATCAAAACTTAATTTTTGATTAGTAATATGCATTGCTAAGAACTTCATTTGGACAACTTTAAAGACGATTTTCTCAATATTTTGATTTTTTTGCACACTCAGATTCCAGATTTTCAAATAGTTGTATCTCGGACAAATATTGTCATATCCTAACAAACTATACATCAGTGGAAAGCTTATTTAGATTTCAGATTATGTATAAATCTCAATTTCGAAAAACTGACCCTTATGACTGGTTTTGTGGTCCAGGGTCACATATGTCATATTCTTTACATCAGAATCTACAGTGCGATCCAATTTATAGTATATGCATATTAAAAAAATTATATATCACATTTCATTGTTTTACAGTACAATAACACGAAATGTGTTGCATTTTGAAACTTGATTTCAGGATATATTTAGAAATCCCAACTAACAGAACATGTCAGCAATCTCTAAAAAACTGAGTCATGACTATTACTAATAGGCTAGGTCTAGTAGTAGGTTAGTTACACAGCTATCAGTCAAAATCACATCTCACTGTTATATTACATCGCTTAAATAAGCGAAACAATGAACGCTGATTAACTTTATCTGATTCCGTTGTGCAGTACATTCATTTCCTGAGCAAGCAAGTGCTTTCAGTTTTGATTCTGAAGAGAAATCCCCCTCAGGACCCGCGCCTCTTGCCCTTTAGGTGTAATTCACACTCTTATCTGCTCGTAATCCGTTATTTCCGACATAAACACACATAATCTGCTAAAGAGGAATACAGATGAAGATGTACCTGTCGTTTCTCCTCACACACACTCGGCCTACCGACCTGACTGACACTGACTCAACCGTTAACGGCCTGAAGGATGAAACCACCTTCATTTCTCGTTCTCTTTCCCTCATTTTCCAGGTTCGCCGGTATACAACAGCACACCGGGCCCGGCTCGGTTTGGGCCGGGTTGTGGCTCTCTGCTCACCTTGTAGGAGTCAGTAGCTAACAAGATGTTGAACTCCGAGGCGCCTGTGTGCTGCTCCATCTTCCCCTTGACGTGACTGGAGTCGCGCGCTGCTGTCAGCTCTGTTGTTCCCTCTCCGCCGCGCGGACTCTCAACCAACCCCCGTCGCTGAGGAGGGTGCGTGACGGAATCAGAATGGGCGGGACCGAACGGGGTGGACTGGCCAATCAGGGGATAAGGTGACTTAGACGTCATTGCAGGAGGCGAGGTGTGGCACTTACGGGAAAGTGAATGGATGAAACAGAAAGTATTATAAGAGAAATGTATTAAATTATAATGATCATTTGTTTTTATTAGAAAGTTCTTAATTTTATGTTTTGCTATTTTTTAAAGAATATAATTGTATATTATATCATTATGGATGGATAGTTTTTTTTCTCTTATTTAACCCCTTTAGTTTGCATTTTATATAAATTCTTTAATTGAATTTATCCTGTAATGCAGTTTATGATGATATTGATTATGATGTTTTTGTTTTTGATAGCATTTTTTTTTTTTTTTTTTTTTATGTTTTATTTGCGAATTTCTTTTCAGGACACTACCATTGTTGAGGCAGTAAGGTAGCAGAAGATTAAATTGATAATTTTATGACAATAATCCTCTTTCAAGAGTATGTAATTTTATGATTTTATAAATGTTTTATTTAATATATAGTAAATATTACATTAATAAATAAAGATGGTCAAAGACAATAAAACATTCTCTGGACTGTTGCTCACCATATGCAATTTAATTTTAAGTTTGTTTTAGTGACTGTCGTTTCAGTGGGATAGTCTTGGTTTATCTATAAAGCCAAACCTATAACTATATGTGACCATGGACCACAAAACCAGTCATAAGGGTCAATTTTTTGAAATTGATATATATACATAATCCGAAAGCTGAATAAATAAGCTTTCCATTGATGTATGGTTTGTTAGGATATGACAATATTTGGCTGAGATACAACTATTTGAAAATCTGGAATCTGAGGGTGCAAAAAAATCAAAATATTGAGAAAACGGCCTTTAAAGTTGTCCAAATGAAGTTCTTAGCAACACATATTATCAAAAATTAAGTTTTGATATATTTACGGTAGGAAATTTACAAAATATCTTCATGGAACAAAATCTTTACTTCATATCCTATCCTATATGATTTTTGGCATAAAAGAAAAATCAATAATTTTGACCTATAGGCTACAATGTATTGTTGGCTATTGCTACAGATATACCCATGCTACTTATGACTGGTTTTGTGGTTTGAGTCACATAAAACTTATAAAGCTATAAACTTAACTACAAAGCTCAATGGGTGTGTGAGTGTTTTTTCAAAACTTTAAATTTAGTAAATAAAATAATTTATCAAGGCTTATTATATATGCATGACTGTGTATGTCTTTAATGGGAAGGTCTGACCAATCTCTGGCTGAGCTGACAATGACGTCAAGACAAGGCCCACCGCCTAAAACTCAGCCAATCACAGGGCTGTTGTAGCCGCTCTCTGATTGGCTGTGCGAAAGGCACTGTAAGTGACGTCTGCTCTACAGATCAGTGAGTGCAGTTACTTATAATGGACAGAGCAGGAGCCAGAGGGGCCATTAAATATTAAGTTTTCTAATCTAGGATAAAACCACATTGACCTAAGTAATAAATGAGCAGTCTGCTGTTTTTGTTGGTTACATGAAGTAATACGTTTAGGAACTTCTATCATGTGGTGTAATAGCAAGGAAATGCATATGGAGTGTTATGCAATGATTTTGAAATCGTACAATGTCATGCTTATATGGCTAAATAGTTGCTGGGCTGACATTTACAGCCGATTGGACGGTCAGAGGCTTTAAAGCAACTTGATTTAAATAACCTTCAAATAACCTTTATTTACAATAAATAAATAAATAAATAATATTAAAGTAAGTTAGAAATTATATATATTTATAATTTATTTATTTATTATACACACACACATACACCTAGATAGATAGATAGATAGATAGATAGATAGATAGATAGATAGATAGATAGATAGATAGATAAGCAATGGAGGATTTAAAAATGTAGATGAGATGTTAAAATAAATAAATCTAAATTATTATATTATTATATAAAGCGTGCCTCTAACACACCACTAGAGGACACCATTGCATAAGTAACATAGTGAAAGTTTGACATACTGGGCGAAAAACATGGACTTTAAAACTTCAATTAGATCTTAAAACTTTGCTTGCATCAGTTTTTGTGTTGTTGACAAGTAAACAACTAAATAATATCCCTTATAAAATTAAAAAATATATATATATCCTTTTGCAATTTGACTAATAAGAATATATTATAAAATGAAAAATATTAAAATAAAGCTGAGGGGTTGTTATTGCAAATCCAGTCCAAATAATGCGTCAATGCATTATAAAAAAAAATTACTAACGCAAGGTCAGAGCAAAGAACAGTGCCTCGATTCTTGAGTGCATGAACTGGAAAATACCTGATTTAAAATTCATAATAAACTTTGCATTTTAAATCCGTATCGTTATAAAATATAAAACCCGTATTGTCTATGCAAAACATATTTGCATATTATTTAAAAATATATTTATATATCCTACAAGGTATTCTTCGGTGTAGAGAGTGACCTCAGGCCAATGGGAGCAGCAGCAGCAGCGGAATCCGTCATGCGTGATCAGATGGTGAGAGGAGGAGAAACGTGCTTCTGTGACTGATCGCCTTTATTTTGGAGTAATAACTGCTGGAATAAGAGCATTTTACTTTCATGTGGTCTGTACTGAGTTTCACTGCATCCATGTATAGGCATTTACCTGACCGCCTTCAGGGTCATTGGCTCTGCGTTTGTTGAACGGTGAGTTTAATTATTTTTTCCGTTTTTTTTACGGCAACCTTCCGGCAAAACCGTTACTTCTGATCTGTCAGTGTTATAATCAGTTTGTCTTATTAATTTGTGCAACAGTGACGTTGCACCATAGATAAATTACTTGTGTTTTTACTGTAAATATCACACTTTTCAGAGTGTTATTATTTTAAGAAACTTCCGCATTTGCTGTGTGTTTCTTCAACATGGAAATGTTCCTTTCAGAGTTTCCGCTAGCAAACTGGTCAGTGTAGGAAACAAACTGATTGCAGAGACATTCGGTTTGCGTTATTTGCGAACTTTTCTGCTTTTTTAAAGATTGTTACTGTTGTTTGAAGGGCTTAGCACATTTTTGCTTCCTGCTTTGGTGACTTCCTTTGCAAGTGAACATTTAACTCGTATTAGTTGGTGTGTTAGATAATGTAACCCCTGAACAACTAGAATATATCTAGAAATGTCTCTATAAAATATCTAGAAATGTCTAAATAAATAAAAAGTAATATTTGGTGTGTTTCTGTTTCTTCAGAAGCATATTTTTCACATGTTCATCTGTTATACAGCTATTTTAAAAGTGTTGGAGTCCCGTGCAATTATGGATTATTTTATTTTTTTATTTTTTTTTTTATTTTTTTTATTTTTTTGAGGAAGATATTTCAGGTCTAATCATTGAATTGTAATATTTGTAGATTTTTAAAAATTATTTATTAACTCATTCATTGCCAAATATTCAGGATGGGGGCAGGGTTAATAATTAGAATATAAATAATCTGTGGTGGTTTTTCATATATGTGACCCTGGACCACAAAACCAGTCTTAAATATATCAAAACGTAATTTTTGATTAGTAATATGCATCATTAAGAACTTCATTTGGACAACTTTAAAGGCAATTTTTCTCAATATTTAGATTTTTTGCACCCTCAGATTACAGATTTTCAAATAGTTGTATCTCAGCCAAATATTGCCCTATCCTAGCAAACCATATATCAATGGAAGGCTTATTTATTCAGCTTTTAGATAATGTATAAATCTCAATTTCGAAAAATTGACCCTATGACTGGTTTTGTGGTCCAGGGTCACATATGTGCATGAAAATAAACAGCCCTAGTCCTTTGTGTAAAAAAAAAACCCTTTCTTTTACAAGTTTAGCACTGGTTATGGAACACCAAGCCAGTGATGATGAACCAGCAGTAGTTCGTAGAGAGGAAAACAAGAGGAGAAGAAGAAAGATGAAAGCATTTACGTCAAGCTCAGCTGTATCGACGGATCATATAGCTGTAGAGTTTGTACTTCCCACCACCAACAAAAACAGCAGGAACCCAGACACATTGCACTTAGACGTGACAGGCAATTGGACGGTAGAGCAGGTGAAGGTTCAGATTTGGCACAGAGCGGTAACCACTAAGTTGTGCCCTGAATTTTACCAGATATACTCTCCGGACCACTGCATGCTGCTCTACCAGAAGAAAGGCAACTGGTATGAGATCTACGACAAGCAGCAGGTATTCCAAACCCTTGACTGTATCAGATATTGGAAAGCATTGAGAAAAGAAGTTGGGAAGATTCACCTGGTTGTTAGAACGCAGCCTACTGAGGATTCGCTTCAGTATCAACGCTTCCTGAACCACCTAATCGGATATGATGTTACAGATGTCAGCAACGTCCATGACGACGAACTGGAGTTCACGCGAAGAAAGCTACTGACCCCTCGGAAAATTGAGCTGTCTGATCGAGATCCCAAACTCTACTCAATGGATCCATTGATAACCACAAAGCCTCTCCCTGAATACCTGCTGACCAAAATAAGCAACAGTCACATCCTGGTAGTGATACACAAGGACACAACAAGCCAGACTATTAAGGTATCTATAGATGACACACCTGTCCAGGTTCTTCAGAGCTTCTTTGCCAAGATATCAAAAAAGCGAGCAATTTTAGGCATATCGGAAGACCTGAGCGAATCTGATTTTGTCTTGAGGGTTTGTGGAAGAGAGGAATACCTATTTGGCAACTGCGCCATCAAAGATTTCCACTGGATCAGACAGTGTCTTAAAAATGGTGAAGAGATCCATCTGGTTTTAGAGCATCCTCCAGACCCAGAACAAGACGTGGTCCAAAAAGAGGAATGGTCTCAGGTCGATGACTGCACCGGTGTCGCAGGTACTCATGAACAACTGACCATCTCTGAGAAAGACCACGAGAAGGTGTTTACCATCTCCCTTTGGGACTGCAATCGGAAATTCAGGGTGAAGATCTTGGGGATTGACATACCAGTGCTGCCACGTAATTCCGAGTTGATTGTGTTTGTAGAAGCCAGTATTTTCCACGGACAACAGCTGCTGGCCCAAGAAAGGACAACCTCCAAACCCTTCACAGAGGATGTGCTCTGGAACACCTGGTTGGAGTTCAACATAAAGATTAAGGACTTACCCAAAGGTGCCCGACTTAGCCTGCAGGTGTCATGTGGAAAAGCGCAGACTCAAACGTCCAAGGAAAACGAATGCAAAAACAAGAGCCGCCTGCTGTACTATGTCAACCTGCTACTGGTGGACCACCGCTCCCTGCTCAGACAAGGGGAGTTCATCTTGCACATGTGGAAGATGCCTGAGAAGAGTGAAGACAACAGCAGCGTTAACGCAGACAAACTTACATCCGCAACCAACCCGGACAAGAACAGCTCCATGGCTGTTGCCATTCTCCTGGACAAGTACTGCTACCCTGTGGCTCTTCCCAAAAGCAAGGATTCTCCAGATTCGGAAATGGAAGGGGAGCGAGGGCAAAGAGAGATGCCTAACCATCTGCGCAAACAGTTTGAGCAGATTATTGCCACTGACCCTTTGCATCCGCTCAGCTCCGAAGATAAAGAATTGCTTTGGCACTTCCGGCAAGAGTGCATGAAGGATCCCAAAGCCTATCCGAAGTTTCTTTCCTCGGTTAAGTGGGGCAAACAAGAGGCCGTTGCGATAACGCACCATCTTCTTGAAAGGAGCACCATATGGGATCGAAGCTCGCTAGATGTGGGTTTGGCTTTACAGTTACTGGACTGCCACTTCTCTGATGAAAATGTGCGCACTATGGCCGTCCGGAAGTTGGAGACTCTGGAAGATGATGATGTCCTGCGGTACCTCCTGCAGCTTGTTCAGGTGAGGCTCGGGTATTTACAACACACTGTCGTTGGTTTTGCATAACTGCTCAGACGTAACAACTCAACATTAATAATGAGACTTCAGCTGGCTATTAAAATCAGCATGCAAAGTAAACATTTACATAAAATGAGCCATGTAATGTGACATTCCTGTGCAACTCAATTTGGCTGACGATACACGGGGCAACTTTGGGCAATGCTGCCGTCAACAAGCAACCAGGTGAGACAAAAGGCCCACGACTGATCTAAAATATCCAGATAGAAATTTCTTACCCATTCTCAATGGAAAAGCGCCCAAGAAATATTGCTAAAAAAAAAGTTTCCCGGCAAAATTACTAAAAAAGTTGCCCCGTGTATCATCAGCCAAAGAATCTTAATCTTTGTTGCTGCTTATTTGTTTTATAGGCTGTAAAATTTGAACCGTACCATGACAGCGCACTCGCCAGGTTTCTTCTCAAACGTGCGCTTAGAGTAAGTCAGAACCTCATCCATCTACAGTCAGTTTTTATGTTTTTAAAGAGTTTTCAGGTTTAACTCCTGTGACTCCTTCACAGAGCAAGCGGATCGGCCATTTCTTGTTCTGGTTCCTGCGTAGCGAAATCGCTCAATCCATGCACTATCAGCAGAGGTATGCCGTAATACTTGAAGCCTACCTCCGTGGCTGTGGTGAAGCCATGCTGCAGGACTTCAGGAAGCAGGTGGAGATGACAGAGGCCTTGCAAAAAGTCACTCGTGAGATTAAGCAAATGTCTGCTGAAAAGTATGACGTGTCGGCACAAGGTGATAACTACAGCCAGTGTTTGTCCCTAGCATATTGCAATAGGCAAATGCAGTACATATCTAATCCTGTGGGAACAATGTAGTTATTTTTCAGCTTCGTCAGAAACTGGAAGGTTTGCAGACATCAGGGTTGCCGGACAGCTTTAGAGTGCCTTACGACCCAGGCCTACGGGCAGGGGCGCTTGTGGTACGTAAAACCATACAGATCTCTTCCATTTCAGTTGCTACTGAGCTACAATGCTTCTTATTTCACTAAGTTCTACGTTTACTAATTGGCCCCATTGACTTCCACTGTGTCTTACTGGGATGAGTGGAAATTAATTAATGTGGTAATCAACACTAGTGTTCTCAGTTGAGCCTAACCATGAATACTCATTGAATATCCTCAAAAAGAATCCTCTAAGACACTTTTTAAAATTAATAGTCCTGGACAATGGACACATTATTTATTGCTTCATATTATTAATTGTAGATTGAACAATGCAAAGTGATGGCATCCAAGAAGAAACCCTTGTGGCTGCAGTTCAAACGAGCCGACCCCACCACCTTGTCGAGTGACACAATTGGGATCATCTTTAAAGACGGGGATGACCTTCGTCAGGACATGCTGATATTACAGGTAGAAATCCTTTAAATGCAAGCTAGCAGTCATGACCAACATTATCAGTGCTGTCTCTCAAATTAGACCATTGTTTCTCTCAGATTTTACTGATAATGGAGTCTATTTGGGAGTTGGAGTCCTTGGATCTTTCCTTGTTACCATATGGATGTATTTCGACTGGAAATAAAATTGGTAATGCTGGTTGATGTGTTTCTTAAAGTTATTAAGCAATAAAAAAGAAAATGCATAGCACACTGCTTTGAGTCAAATAACATGTTGAATTCCTCATTTTCCTCTGCTAGGAATGATTGAAATAGTGAAGGATGCCACTACTATTGCTAACATTCAGCAAAGTACTGTCGGGAACACCGGAGCTTTTAAAGATGAAATCCTCAGCCAGTGGCTTTGTGAAAAGTGTGTGAATGAGGACAAGGTATGTTATTTCCATTTATACTGTAGTATGTGTTAAAGAGGAAGGAAACCTCTCACTTCCTGGTGCATTAGAGTATTTGTTTGAGGGAGTTTGCCTTTGTGGAGACCAAACACAGCACCTACACACATCCAGTGTGCTATTTTTAAACACTCGTGTACCATCGTGGGCGGGTTTGGTCAAGTTCAGCTTCTGATAAGGGGGTTAGGTCATACGTCAGATGTTTGCTTGTTTGCATGTCTGTGTTTGCTTGATGCAAATGTGAAAAAGGTCAGGCATTAGTGATATGTTTGTGCATTTTTCCATCCCACACCACCACAGCATCAGCAGGCTGTTGAACGCTTTGTGTTCTCCTGTGGAGGGTATTGCGTGGCAACTTATGTCCTGGGCATCGGTGATCGTCATAATGACAACATAATGATTACAGAGACAGGTAATTATTGTTATTACAGGAACCTCTCTGCTAGAAAATGGCTGTTAAAGGAATATTCCAGATTCCAGGTTATGTTCAAGTTTAGCTCAGTCGACAGCATTTGGGGCATAATGTTAATTATCAAAAAAAATAAAAAATAAAAATATATATAAATATATATAATGTGTGTATACTATATACAATGTGGTACTTACCATTTGAAGTGAATCAGTTTTGTTATTGTGAACTAAAACTATTATCTGTAATTAAAATAAATCTGAAATAAAATAATAATATAACAATAATAAAACAATATTTATATTATATGAAACACTTGAGCTTAAAATACTGAACCCTAAATAATAAAGTAATATTAATAATTATTATCTAATTATATGTTTGTTATTTAGGGTTCAGTATTTTAAGCTTTAGTCTTTCATATATATATATATATATATATATATATATATATATATATATATATATAAAAGCACTTTATATTAGTGCTGTCAAAAAATTAATCGCGATTAATCGCATCCCAAATAAAAGTTTTTGTTTACATAATATATGTGTGTATACTGTGTATATTTATTATGTATATATAAATACAAACACATGCATGTATATATTTAAGAAAAACATGTTATATTTATATATTAAATATATTTTTATATAATATAAATTATATGAATATAAATATAAACTTTTAAATACATGTAAATATTTTCAAAATATATACTGTATGCGTGTGTCTTTATATATACAAAATAAATATATACAGAAGACACACATATATTGTGTAAACAAAAACTTTTATTTTGGATGCGATTAATCGCGATTAATCGTTTGACAGCCCTACTTTATATATATATATATATATATATATATATATATATATATATATATATATAATAGCCACAAGATGTGTTAATATGGCTTTGGTGTGGAAAAAAAATAATTTGCTAACTTAATTTTATAAATAAACTAACTTTTTCTTATAACCAGTTTTTATGCCTTTCAACACTATAAACCCTTTTTATAAAAATATAAAAAGTGCTTTTATATAATTTATAAACTCAAAATTTTACAACCTGCAAAAATTGGCCCTATTCGTTTGCATTGTGCACCCTTGATATTCGCTTTATAAACTTTTATAATTTTTTTTGTGCTCATTAAAACTATGCCGCAAATGCTGATGTTTCCAGTTCAAGGAACAATAACAAAATGCATGCGTTTTCAACTAGGTAACCTATTCCACATTGATTTCGGTCACATACTTGGAAACTACAAGAGTTTCATGGGGATCAGCAAGGAGCGAGTTCCTTTTGTGCTCACTCCTGATTTTCTCTATGTGATGAGCACAACGGGCAAAAAAAGCAGCACTCATTTCCTCCAGTTTCAGGTATGTTCTTACAATTTAACCTGTTTGCAACAGACTCCTCTGCTGTGATTAAACGTGATCTCCCTCATAATCGCAGAACGTTTGCCTGAAGGCCTACCTGGCTTTGAGACACCACACCAACCTGCTGATCATCCTGTTCTCCATGATGCTGATGACCGGCATGCCTCAGCTGACCAGCAAAGAGGACATCGAGTACATAAGGGAAGCTCTGACTGTCGGACGCTCGGAGGACGAGGCCAAACAACACTTCTTGGACCAAATCGAGATCTGCCGGGACAAGGGTTGGACGGTGCAGTTCAACTGGTTCCTACACTTGGTGCTAGGCATTAAACAGGGTGTGGAGAAACGTTCAGCTTGAAGACAAACATGACATTTACACCATGAAGTACACTAGTGTTTTCATTTTAAAAAAGTGAAGCTTTTGCAAATGTTCAGTTGCTGTATTTTTAGAATTTTACCAAAAAGCTTTTTATAGACCTAAATTCTATTATTTAATGCATGTGCCTCATGCATTGTGTTGTTTTTAATACTCGCAGTCTTGTTATCTTGCACTGTAATGAAATATATTTTTACAAGTTTTAAGAATTGGGTCATTTAAATGCCCATAATAAAGCTACAAATAGCAAAAGTCAGGAGAAGAGCTGGTATTTGATTAGTTTTGCATAGATCATTTGCGTACGTTTCGAGATGGATCACCAAGTAATTTTATTTCTGTCTCTGATATGACTTGGACCTATTAGCATGGATGCAGCATCATGCAAAAGTTTTTATTTACAGATGTCATGGTTGAAATTCCCTATTCACATTTATTTGTCACCTTTTATTAATTTATTTTGTAATTGCAAGTGTCTAATAATGATAATAAGGTTTCTAAGATAAAGGGCATCTGGTCATGCGATGTAAACATGGGGACCACCTGGGTTGTACAATGAAACCCCCTTTTCTAGATTTTTTTTTTTTTTTTTAAAGAAATATTATTAATATAAAGTGGAAATGATATTGATTACAGTAATTATTAACTGTAATCTTAAGTTTTATATTTAATCAGGTAGATTAATTATTTTATATAAAGATAACCTATATCCCACGTCAACATGAAATGATTTTTTTTTAAATATATAATTACTAATTACTTTATATTAAAATTCTTTGCAAGTAAACTGTCAATGTGTCAGCATCAGTTATTAATCTCAATTTGCAATTCTTTTCATTTAATTTTAAATTTTCTGCATGCTTTCAATGTATTTTTTTCTGCTGTGGAACACACACAAATATATATATATATATATATATATATATATATATTTTTTTTTTGGCCATTACAATGAAAGTCAATGGGGTCCAAAGTACTTACTATCCTATTGACTTTCATTATCAAAAACTATTCTTTTGTGTTCCAAAGGTAATAAAGGATGTCATACAGGTTTGCAATTGCATGAAGACGAGTAAAAATGGCATAGGCTAATAGTGATTTTTTTTTGGGATGAACGATACCTTACTTCGTCGTGCTTCAGAGATTTTGCCAATTAGCCTACTTGGTTACTTTACATCACTGAACATGTATTGGTTACTTTACATCACTGAACATGTACAACCCGAATTACGGAAATGTTGGGACGTTAAATTTAAATTTTAATAAAAAGAAAACAAAGACTTTTAAATCACATGAGCCAATATTTTATTCACAAAAGAACAGAGAACATACATGTTTAAACAGAGAAGTGTTACACTTTTATCCACTAAATGAGCTCATTTCAAATTTGATGCCTGCTACAGGTCTCAAAAAAGTTGGCATGGGGCCAACAAAGGGCAGAAAAGGCAAGAAATTTTGAAAAGATTCAGCTGGGAGAACATCTAGCAACTAATTAACTAATTGACATCAGGTCTGTAACATTATTAGCTATAAAAGGGATGTCTTAGAGAGGCAGAGTCTCAGAAGTAAAGATGGACAGAGGCTCTCCAATCTGTGAAAGAGTGCGTAAAAAGATTGTGGAATACTTTAAAAACAACGTTCCTCAATGTCAAATTGCAAAGGCTTTGCAAATCTCTTCATCTACAGTGCATAACATCATCAAAAATTTCAGAGAAACAGGAGAAATCTCTGTGCATAAGGGACAAGGCCGAAGACCTTTGTTGGATGCCCGTGGTCTCCGGGCCCTCAGATGACACTGCATCACTCATCGGCATTATTCTGTCATTGACATTACTAAATGGGCCCAGGAATACTTCCAGAAACCACTCTCTGTAAACACAATCTGTCGTGCCATCTGCAGATGCCAAGTAAAGCTATATCATGCAAAAAGGTAGCCGTATGTGAACGTGGTCCAGAAGCGCCGTCGTGTCCTGTGGGCCAAGGCTCTTTTAAAATGGACTGTTTCAAAATGGAAAAGTGTTCTACGGTCAGACGAGTACAAATTTGACATTCTTGTTGGAAATCTCGGACGCCGTGTCCTCCGGGCTAAAGAGGAGGGAGACCTTCCAGCGTGTTATCAGCGTTCAGTTCAAAAGCCAGCATCTCTGATGGTATGGGGGTGCATACGGTATGGGCAGCTTGCATGTTTTGGAAGGCACTATGAATGCTGAAAGGTATATAAAGGTTTTAGAGCAACATATGCTCCCCTCCAGATGACATCTATTTCAGGGAAGGCCTTGTGTATTTCAGCAGGACAATGCAAAACCACATACTGCAGCTATTACAACAGCATGGCTTTGTAGTAGAAGAGTCCGGGTGCTGAATTGGCCTGCCTGCAGTCCAGATCTTTCACCTATAGAGAACATTTGGCACATCATTAAACGAAAAATACGTCAAAGACGACCACAAACTCTTCAGCAGCTGGAAACCTATATCAGGCAAGAATGGGACCAAATTCCAACACCAAAACTCCAGAAACTCATAACCTTGATGCCCAGATGCCTTCAAACTGTTTTGAAAAGAAGAGATGCTACACCATGGTAAACATGCCCCTGTCCCAACTATTTTGAGACATGTAGCAGGCATCAAATTTGAAATGAGCTCATTCTGTGCATAAAATTGTAAAATTTCTCAGTTTAAACATTTATGTTCTCTATGTTCTATCATGAATAAAATATTGGCTCATGTGATTTGAAATTCTTTTAGTTTGTTTTATTCAAATTTAAAAAACGTCCCAACATTTCCAGAATTCGGGTTGTAAGTGAGAATAACAGTTATCAGAGTTGAGGTAAGTCTTTGTTCAACGTAGTTATTCCAGTTTTTCTCCTTTATGAGGACATTAGCTTAAAGCCATTCATTGCAAATGGGAATTTCCTTTCCGCTTCAATATATTTACCTACCAGAGAGAGATAAACGTTTCATCTGCTCCAGGACAGTAGTTTTGGAAAGCAACCATATTCCATTGCCTCCGTTTACGTCATGAGAAATGTGAAGTGCTTGAAAACTGATTAGACTTAAATTTTGACAAACAGTATTCACGCAGAATGATTCACATTAACATTTTCTCTGTGTGCTGTATTGTATATTCATATTTTTACATCATCCTGGCATGAAGACTAAAATGTTTTCAGTATGTTGTTATTATGGCTTTTCTTAGGTTTCTGATGGTTTAATTTCTTGTGATTTTGTCTGTTCTACTGACGTGGAAACTGAAGACTGGTTGCTGGAGTTGCTAAGGTGTTTTGAGTGGTTGTTAAGGTGTTCAAGGTGATTTCTAGAGTTTAAGATAGATGTTGCTATGTGATTGATTTTTGAAGTGGTTGTTAAGGTGTTCAGAATGGTTGCTAGGTTGTTGCTTAGTTGGTAATAATGGTTTCTAAGTTTCAGATGGTAGCTAGGATGTTGCTACGGCTTTCTGAGTGGTTTCATTAAGGTGGTTTTGAGGGTTTCAAATGGTAGTTAGAATGTTGCTATGGAAGTACTGAGTGGTTGCTAAATTGTTGCTTCAAGTGTTCAAGTGGTTTCTAGGGTTTCAGATGTTACCTAGGTTGTTGCTACAACATTTTTACTGGTTGCTAGGGTGTTGCTTAGGTGTTCAAATTGCTTTCTAGGGTAGCCAGGTTGTTGTTGTTACAGGGTTCTGACTGGTTGCTAGGCTGTTGCTTAGGTGTTGAAGTCGGTCTCTAGGGTTTCAGATGGTAGCTACAGAGAGGTCTAAGGATTAAGGCGATGGAGCTTAACCTTTATTAATTAATTTTAATGTCCTAGTTTACAAAAAGCAATAAAGTGCATAAATCTAAGGGACAGTGACAATGACAAACAGCATATTAACATTACAAATTTAAAATATACATAAAACATGATGTCACAAAGAGAAAGGCTAATAAATCACAAAGCATAATTCGGACTTTGCTGAGATTGGTCTGCAAACAAACTTTTGTAAATTAAGACAATATAATCACTTAAATAATCACACATTGAATGTTTTTACCAGTCTGATTGAGGTCATCATTACAATACATTAAAATATCTGATATTAATCTGCATACAGAATGCAATGCAATTCAATCTATTTATACACTCCCAAACAAATCGTTTTGTAAGGTTTCACATTCTAATCAGCACATTCTATTCCACTGAGTTACACGCGTAACAGTGCAAAAGCTGGAAAACTGCCCTGTCTTTTTCAGGTACCATCAGGCACGCCTTCATGGCAACCGTTGGCAAGGTCGTCATCGACTGGCGTCTGGCATTCTGGCATTTCCCCGATCACAGCTTTGCGTATCACTTTCAGCCAGCGCAGTTTCACTTCCTCTGTGTCGGCAGTGAAGCAGTGGACATATTTGGACTGGCACAGACGGAAGCTGGTGGGAGGATGATCCACAGATCTTTGGACATCCTCAACCTGGTAACCCAGGAGCGGGATGGTACACTGGGCTTTGACATCCTGAGAACAAAATCCAAGAGAAACCGGAATAATTTAAGGCCAAAAATTACCCCATGATTTACTCACCCTCAAGGCATCCTAAAGGTATATTACTTTCTTCTTTCAGACAAATACAATCAGAGTTATGTTAAAAATGTCCTGGCTCTTCCAAGCTTTATAATGGCAGTGAATATGGGTCGAGATTTAAGCTCAAAAAAGTGCATCCATCCATCATAAAAAGTGCTCCACACAACTCTGTGGGTTAATAAAGGCCTTCTGCATTTGTGTGTAAAAAAAAAAAAAAAAAAAAAAATCAAACTGCTAACTATAGTATACATGTACACAAGAGAGTGGTGTTCCAGTGGATGATGTAGGACATAGACTTAGCGTAAGCTCCGGTGCGAATATGATAGTCTCAGTCTCACGAGAAAAAAGTTTTGTTTACAGCAAAGGAAAACCAGTCTCCTCTTGGCTTATTTTGAAATCCTCTGACATTTGTCTCTAGAAATCCTCATTCTGTACTTATAATTCATGACCAGTGTTTTGTTTTGTTTTGCTCCCTCCTCTTCACTTCCGCATTTGTCACTTCTCACCGGAGCTTACACTACAGCTACATCCTACAGCATCCGCTGGAACGCGTCACTCACTCGTGAACGTGTACAACAGTTAGCAGAAGCTATAGATTATGGTTTCTAAAGTCTTAAATATGGATATTTTTCTTACACAAACGCATCAATTCGCTTCAGAAGGCCTTTATTAACCCCCCGGAGCCATGTGGAGTAATTTTTATGATGGATGGATGTACTTTTTGGGCTTCAAAATCTCAACACCCATTCACTGCCATTATAAAGCTTGGAAGAGCCAGGACATTTTTTTAATATAACTCCAATTGAAAAGAAGTCTGAAAGAATAAAGTCATATACACCTAGGATGCCTTGAGGGTGAGTAAATCATTGGGTAATTTTAATTTTTGGGTGAACTAGGCCTACCACTTTAATATTTAAAAGTAGATAAGATAAGTTATTAAAGCTCGGGTGTTGCTAAGGTGTTCTAAATGATTGCTAATGTTTCAGATGGTCGCTAGGATGTTGTTAAGTGATTTCTAAGTTGTTCTGAGTGGTTGCTAGGGTGTTGCTAAGTGGCTACTAAGGTGATCTGAGTGTTAGCTTGGGCATTGCTTTGTCAAGCTAACATAATGTGAAGCAAGCTACACAAAATGTGGGGGGTTTTTTTTAGAAGTAGTTATTACTTTGTAGTCATTTCCATTTGGTTTATATCACATCATTGAAGACTGATGCATGTGAGCTCGACTACACTACATCTCTCACCTGTGGAGCACCGTACAGGTAAAGAACAAGCGCGTCATGCTGCGGAATCACACACCAGACCCTCTGACACGGTTTAGTACGGTCTGTACTATACTGCAGGAAGCCACAAAGGAAACTGTTTCCTGAGACCTGAGCTGCTTCAATCTGGTAAAGGTCAAGAGGAGAAAACGAAAAATCAAGCAGGGGTGTAAAGTATTTGAGTAAATGTAATTAATTACTGTACTTGAGTATCTTTTTTGATACTCTGTAGTTTTACTGAGTATCAAAGATATTAGCAAGTTTTGCTCTCTACTTCACTACATTTTTGAATAAGCACTGTACTCTTTACTCCACTACATTAACAATGAGTGTTGCAGTTACACATTACATTTTGCATGACACCTATCTTTTCCTGAAGCTGTTTTTTTTTCTGCTACAAAAGAAGTGATATCACCAACTGCAGGGCACTGAAAGTACTATATCTTGTGCGTTTTGCCCTTACTCACCCAAACTCGTCAACAAGGCTACTTTATTTGAATGCGAGTTCCTTTGCAAGTAGTTGTACAGGTGTTTTATAAATGAGATGAGGACATGACTGCAGCTGGCAATGAGGCCCAAACCAGCACATCCAGTGCAAGAAGGCTTTGACTTTTTAATTGTACTTAACATTATTTTATTTATCCATTATACTGGATAAGAGACCTTTTTGAAGGATATAGGTTTTTTTTGTTTTGTTTTGTTTTTTAGAAAATAAATGTGATTGCTCTCTTCATAAATCAACTCTTTCTTGTTTTTGTTAAATGTTCTCTGTGCCTTCTCTTGGACTTTTATGTCACTTCCTGTCTCCCATGGTGTTTGTAGCCAGTTTGGTCATTGGTTCCCCTTGATTAGTCTCCGCAGGGGCCTGTTTCATAAAACAAGTTTACCAAATAAGCCAGGTTTATTTCAGTTAGTCTGACTTATTGTCAGTTTATTTGGTTCAAAATAAGTCAGACTAAATTAATTGCACACTGAATTTTTGTATGCGTTTTTTTCGTATTTGTTATCCTAAAAATTCGTCACGGACAGAAACCTTGCACACTGAGTCCGATGCGTATTAATTAATCCGTTACGAAAAAATTCGCAAAACAGTACTAAATGGAGTCTTCAAGCAGTGAGGATGATTTTTTTGTCCTCTCGCTTCTTAAAAAGAGAAAAAGAAAGGAAATATTGGGTCCATCCAATCCTGAGATTCCTCCTTCTTATTAAGGAGCAGCGGGATTATCACGGGCGATTCAAAGTTTACTTCAAGATGTCAGTGGCTCAGTTTGATGCTTCGCTAGTGATAAAGACGACCACCAATTTCTGTGAACTCGGTGTGCAAGGATCTTTACAGTGCAGGATGAAGTGGATGAACTTGACAACTGCCATTCTGGATTTTGGCGTTCGCTTGTACGGTGGCTCTGAATTGTCAAAACAGCTCTCAAAATGCTTGCTACAGATGAGAAAAACGCAGAAAATGTCAGACTCAGTGTGCAATGACCTTAACTGATATAAGCCTGGCTTGTTTGGTAAACTTGTTTTAAGAAACATATATTTAAGACATACTGTTGCGCACAAATAGCATATAAAATAACCCGTAGAAGATCTATACAGGTGGAGCTGGGGAAGGTGGTGGGTTTCAGAGGAACTCTGAAAGCGTGTTGCAAATGCTCAAGTGAATGCTAACCAGCCATTTAAATGTAAAGTAGCAAGCTCATTGGCTGCGTATGCAGCATGAACCAATCAGCTTGTGCCAAGTCGTTTAGCGCTGTGAATATCATCAGTTACACCAATACCCGTCAGCCTGCGCCATCTAGAGTTTCATGACTGAACTATACATATACTCTAAGAATTTTACTCAAGTTGTTTTGGAATTGGTGGCTTGTAACTTGTTGTGGAGTAATTTTCACTGTAAGGTATCTGTACTTTTACTCAAATATGGTTTTCAGGTACTCATTACACTTCTGAAATCAAGATTATTTCAAAAATGGTTCATGCAAACAGAAAAAAATAAAACTAAAAAATCATCAATAAGACGTACCTCAAGAATTCCTCTTTTCTTCCCACTGACTGGTTCCTCAGCATCTGCTCTTCCGGTCAGAATGAAGTAACAGTCTTTACACACCTTGTTTAATTTGTTGCCGTCGTACCTCAGAGATGCCTTGTAGTCCGAACACTTATAACACACAACCTAAGACACATTTAAAAACATTACCTCATCTATGGAGCACAATAAAACGGTCTGAGTTTTGAACAGGAAGTGCTTGTTTAGATTTCCAGATAAGCGAGTACATGCAAACTCACGTATCCACATGCCCTGCAGTGGTGTCTCCTGCGGGTCAGAGGGTTGAAGGGCTCCTTGCACTTCATGCACATGGTCACTTCATGGTCCCGAATCCAGCGCGGGGCTCTCTTCCCCAACTCCTTTTTCTGAAAAACACATGAGCACAGATAAGGGAAGATTTCCCCCTCCACCCCCACCACAGTCATCTTTATGCATGACCAGTCTGCTCTTTCTACTTACAGAAACCTCATCCGCCACTTCTTTAGAGGCTGATTTGAATGTTTCGTTCTTCTGCTGAAAGATTTCAATGGTCTCTTGGAAAGCCTAGAAAGCAAACAGCCTACATTGAAACTTTCCTATAGAAGCTTATTTCTGCCACGGAATAAAAAAGAAAATCAAATAGCAATTGCAACTTTTTAAATCTCACAATTCTGACTTTTTTCCTTGCAACTCTTAATTGCAGGATATAAACTTGCAATTGTGAGAAAGACGTTTAGATATTTAATTTTGAATTTATGTCTCACAATTCTAAATGATATAAACTAGCAACTGAAAAAAGTTCATTTAATTCTGTTTATATCTTTATACAGTTTGTTTTTATTTAGTTATATATATATACACACACACATATATATATATATATATATATATATATATATATCTTTATTTAGTTTAGCTATATCTTTTAGTTACATCTTTATTCAGTTTATAGTTTATATCTTTATATAGTTTATATTTTCCTTGCAACTCTAAGAATAAAAGTCTGAACAGACATATAAACTCAGAATTAAATATATAAACGTTTTCTCACAATTGCAATTTTATATACTGCAATTAAGAGTTGTGAAATAAAAGGTCACAAGTTTATTTCTGCCATTTAATAAAAAAATAAATAAAGGTAATTTCAACATTTTATCTCACAATTTGGACATTTCCTCACAGCTCTGGATTTTTTCCCCTAACAATTCTGATAAAAGCTCAAAATACAAGATAAAATCAGAAATATGAGATATCAATTTGCAATTCTGAGGGGAAAAAAAGTCCGAATTGTGAGATAGAAAGTCACAAATTTCTGCCACATAATAATAAAATAAAGGTAATTGCGAATTTTAATCTCACAATTCAGACTTTTTTTTTCTCAGAAATGCAAGAAAAGGAGACTGAATTGTAAGATAAAAAGCCTCAACTGACCGTTCGCAAAACCCGCCCACCCTTAGTTACTGTTGCCATGACCGACAAACAATGCCGCTCTCACACTACACGCATGTTCTCACGCAGTGAAAAATACATCGCGGAGCAAAGAGGAAACTGACAAAACACCGACAGAGAAGACAGAGCAGGTTACTTCTGATATGAAA
>JAFVLL020043215.1:0-10664 GCA_021397915.2 Tor tambroides
ATGAATAGCACCTCTTTGATTCATATCAAATTGAAAAGGTCAGGGTAGGATGAGGCATTGTTTTTTCAATGTACAGTAAGGTATATTGTCTAATAAATGAATTACAAAATGAATTACCCAAAGATCAATTTCTGAAGTAAAGATGTTATGTTGTCTTATGAATAGCACCTCTTTGATTCATATCAAATTGAAAAGGTCAGGGTAGGATGAGGCATTGTTTTTTCAATGTACAGTAAGGTATATTGTCTAATATGTTTTTATAAACAAGATGATATATGCTTATGGTGTTTTTATTGTTGCTATTTAATCAGCCTTAGCTCTTCTCTGCATGCTTTTGAGATATGTGGCAATATCCAGTTTCTGGGTTAATGTTTTTTCAATGAATCAGTTGATCATCCAATTCACCAAACTGGTTTGAATGATTTGTCCAAGTATCGATTCTTGTGTTCCGCTCACTGGTTTCAGTGATTTCTCAGTCCTCTGAAGTGGAGAATTATCAGTGAATAAAGGCTTAAATTTCATTTGTTCCTCACACAAAGCTATCGTATGGTTTTAGAAGACTTGGAATACAGTGTGTGAGTCATATGCTTTCATGGTGCTTTGGTGTCCTTTTTTGATGCTCTAAAGCTTCAGTTCCAATTCAGAATAGCTCAGTATGCTTCACACAACATATAAGGCTAACTTTCATGCTTTTTATAGCCTTCACACAGTGCCAGTCCTGCCTCATTTGGCACCCTAGGCATCGCCTATGTCACTTAATGGGTTAGACCGGCCCTGCTGTCATCTTGCGAGAGCCAACTAAGCTGTAATATATCTGAAAATCTTCCTGTTTGAATTTTCTGCAAATAATCTACAGTATTGTTTTAGTATTATTTATGTACTGTTAAAGTTTTATTTAGAATTAGCTTTTAGTTTTATACTTTCATCTTTATTTTTCCTTTTTTTTAAATTTATATTTAGATTAAATTCATTTTTATTTCAGTTTTAGATTTTTAGTTCAGTTTTACTTTATTTTTTATCCATTTAGTAGTTTTAGTGCTACAAAATGTTGTTTACATTTTTGTAACATAATATAATATTTATATTTTATTTTAGCTTTATTTCAAGATTCATAAAATGCTTTAATAGTGTTAGTTTTGTCAACAATAATAATCGACATCTATAACCAAGATTTATATCCATTTAGTAATTTTAGTGCTTCGAAATATTCGGTTTATGTTTTTGTAGTCTAAATCTAATGTTTATATTTTATTCAGTGTTATTTCATGATTCATAAAATACTTTGATCGAATTAGCTTTAGTCAACAATAATAACCAACATCTATAACCATGATGTATATCCATTTAGTAATTGTAGTGCTTCACAATATTCTGTTTACGTTTTTGTAATCTATATCTAATATTTATATTTTATTTCAGCTTCATTTTATGATTCATAAATTGCTTTAATAGTATTAGCTTTAGTCAACAATAATAACCAACATCCATAACTAAGATTTATATCGAGTTTTAGGGCTCAAGATGTTCTGTTCACCTTTTTGTAACCTAAATCTAATATTTATATTTTATTTCAACTTTATTTCATGATTCATAAAATGCCTTAATGGTATTCATGGTTTCAGTCAACAATAATAACCAAGATCATTATGCCTCTAGAAAGGGAAAAATCACATGTTGAACATAAATGGTCACGATGGTCACATTTTCCATGTGCTCCCTTTCAACAGACAGAATGATATGATTTTTTGTCTCCTCAAAATGTAATCACATGCTTCATCTCATGGGTGTCTCATCTTACCTAGCGACAGATGTGTTATGTGTCGATATGTTAACACCGAGACGCCGGCAACATGAGCCGAATGTTTGTTCACACCTTTACGGTGTGATTGCATGGTGACATGTAATTGCTCGACATCTTGCGCCATACTTATTCTTGAAGCAAAACGTTATGGAAAATAGACTGACTGACGTCACCTTGACAGATTATAAAATTAGCAGCGCTCTCACACGGTCTTTCACTTAGTATGTTGCTTCTTTACTACTTATGTGAAACAGATCACCTTGTCTCTCTCTCTTTCTCTCTTTCCCTCTCTCTCTCTCTCTATATATATATCATTTCCTATATAGCTGTTAACACTATTAGCACCTATGGCTGCCTGACTACCCATATGCCGTGATGTTTGATGAGATGCATATATTAGTAAAGGGCTTTACACCGAGCACAGATTTTAAATGACACCTCTTCATTTTCCCCTGAACCTCACTGGCCTTTTCCCGCGGTACGCCGTTTGAGTGGCTTTACTCCATCAACCCCTAAAGCTAGTTTGGAGAGATGCGTGTCAGTGCTTGACTGCTGTATTAGCACTTAACCGCTGCAAAGTCAAGCAGTGGTTTGGACCCGGCTCTCTCTCTCAAAGATGACTGCACAGAGACGTGCCCTTCTCATTTAGACTGTCACGGCTTTTCTGCTGGTTCGAATTTACTGCGTTTTCTTAAACAATGAAAGGATTGGGTTTGAACCAAATGCTAGTACTCTGTTTTAGTAATCAGTCCCTGTAGCCTTGAATCAAAGACACATCTGGATGGCTCAGCTCACATGCTGGATTCGCAGAGATCGAGGAGGTCACATTATTCTGACATCTACAACTTCCACCTCATAACAAACACGCAAAGCATGAAGTCGCGGTCAGTCGCCTTTCGCTCCTGTTCGTGTAGCACAGTAGTTCAGTGAGACCTGCGGGAGAAGGACGTCATTAATCTTCATTCTACACCTTTCAGTTCATATTAAGCAACACAATACCAATGGGACTGTTTGAAAGAATGCCTGAATTATTACTATGAAGCATCTGTCCCCGTGGCATTAACTAATATAGACTGCACATTACTCGCTTTAAAAGTCATTTTTAACACTGCGGCTAATGAATGTTAGCCTGAGCGCTGAGGTAAATATTAAATGTGACAAATGGTGAATGCAAATATGGAAAGAAAGAACAACAACAACAAAAGACTGATGAGGTAATCATCGCTAAGCATACACACAGTGCCAAGAAGTTTATGCAACCTTTTTTTTTTTTGACTTGCATAGAACATTTCTTTATCCATGGATCTATGGTTCCTATAGACGTTTAAAAAATTTAAAAAAAAACTTTTGTTGAACCCACTCCCACCCCCCTCCCAAGGGGCAAAATGTATGGTTTTCATGTAAATTATATAGAGAAAGGTTAGAAACACTCATAATTTTTGTGAAAATTATTTTAGACTAAAATATCTGTAAAATATATTAACACGATTTTTTTAAAATAAATTAATATTTTTTAATCACATAGAAAATATCTTTACGGACAGTTTAAAAATCAATGCCGTTTCTACCACATTTAAACTATTCTGTAATGGAAATTGTTTTATTTTATTTTATTTTATTTTATTTTATTTTATTTTATTTTATTTTATTTCTTTATTTATTTGTCGTTGGAATAAAATTATAATGTTATATCTTTTGCTATAAGGGTAATTTGCATCATTTTATTTATTAATACACATAATTAAATATTAAAATGTTTGACAAAATTAAACGATTTCATGGTTATATTTTGCTACTTTCATATTTGTATAATTAAAATTTATATTTCATATAATTATATTTTTAGAACAATTTCTTTGGACAATACCACAACATGAGGAACAGCCATGATTTGTGTTCATTTAAAATATTATAACACACACACACAAACGCATATGTATGTATGTATGTATGTATGTGTGTGTGTGTGTGTGTGTACTGGTTTTTGTGGTTTACGGGGACAAAATTTGTTTAATGACATGGGTATGACAGAGGTATTACAATTTGAAGGTGGTTTATTAGGACACTGCCTATGTCCCCGTAATTCAAAAGGCTTAAAAAAACATACTAAATGGTATTTTTTTGAAAATCTAAAAATGCACAAAGTTTCCTGTAAGGGGTAGGTTTAGGTGTAGGGTTGGTGTAGGGCAATAGCCCATACAGCTTGTACGGTATAAAAACCATTACGCCTATGGAGAGTCCCCGTAAACCACAAAAACAAACATGAGTGAGTGTGTGTGTGTGTGTGTGTGTGTGTGTGTGTGTGTATATGTACAGTCATGGCCAAAAATATCAGCACCCTTGGTAAATATGATCAAAGAAGTCTGTGAAAATTAATCTGCATTGTTAATCCTTTTGATCTTTTATTTTAAAAAAATCACAAAAATCTAACCTTTCAATGGATAAGAATTTAAAATGAGGGGAAATATCATTACGAAATAAATGTTTTTCTCTAATACACATTGGCCACAATTAACGGCACCCTTTTATTCAATACTTTTTGAAAGCTCCATTTGCCAGTTTAACAGCTCTAAATTTTCTCCTATAATGCCTGATGAGGTTAGAGAACACCTGACAAGAGATCAGAGACCATTCCTTCATCCAGAATCACTCCAGACCCTTTATATTCCCAGCTCCATGTTGGTGCTTCTTCTCTTCAGTTCACCCCACTCATTTTCTATAGGGTTCAGGTCAGAGAACTGGACTGGCCATAGTAGAAGCTTGGTTTTGTGCTCAGTGACCCATTTTTGTGTTGTTTTTGAGGTTTGTGTTTGGATTATTATACGATTGGAAGATCCAGACATGGCCCATTATAAGATTTCTAACAGAGTCAGTCACTTATTGATTTTTTATCTGTTGGTATTTGATATAATCCATGATGCCATATATCTAAACAAGATATCCAGGACCTTCAGCAGAAATATAGGCCCACAACATTAAAAATACAGCAGTATATTTCATTGTACACATGGGGTACTTTTTATCCCTGTGTTCACCAAACCCTTCTTGAGTGTTTGCTGCTAAAAAGCTAATATTTTAGTTTCATCTGACCATAGAAGCCAGTCCCATTTGAAGTTCCAGTCGTGTCTGATAACTGAATATGCTGGAGATTGTTTTTGGATGAGCTAGGAGAATTTTTCTTGAAACCCTCCCAAACAACATGTGGTGATGTAGGTGCTGTTTGACAATTTTTTTTTTTAAGGTTTTCTGACCCCGAGACTCAACTATTTTCTGCAATTCTCCAGCTGTGGTCCTTGGAGAGTCTTTAGCAAACTCTCCTCCTCACCGTACATTAGGACGATATAGACACATGTCTTCTTCCAGGCAGTTTCGTAACATTTTCTGTTGATTGGAAATTCTTAATTATTGCCCTGATGGTGGAAATGGGAATTTTCACTGCTCTAGCTCTTTTCTTAAAGCCACTTCACTAATTTGTGAAGCTCAATTATCTTTTGCTGCACATCAGAAATATATTCTTTGGTTTTTCTCATTATGGATGATTAAGGGAATTTGGGCTTTGTTTTCCCTCCTATTTATATTTCTGTGAAACAGGAAGCCATGGCTGGATAATTTGATCTTCATAATCACCCTGGAGTGCTCAAAATTGTGAATATGAATATGAATATACTTTACTTTTTACTATACTTTGAGATATTTTACTCATAAGAATTTCTAGAGTTACCAATAATTGTGTCCAACGTGTATTTGAGAAAAAAAAACATTTCATAATGATATTTCCCCCCATTTTAAATTCTTATTATCCAATGAAAGGTTAGATTTTTGTGATTTGTTTTTATTTATTTTTTTTAAAATAAAAGATCAAAAGGATTAACAATGCAGATAAATTTTCACAGCCTACTTTGATCATATTTACCAAGGGTGCTGATATTTTTGGTCATGACTGTGTATATATATATATATATATATATATACAAACACACACACACACATATATATATATATATATATATATATATATATATAATATACACATACATACATACACAAAATTATATATATATATATATATATATATATATATATATGTGTGTGTGTGTGTGTGTGTGTGTGTGTGTGTGTATGTATGTATGTGTGTATTTGGAGAGTGGTAAATATAATCTGTGGAAACCATATAAAATTTACATGATTATTGCAGCCAGCCAACGAATTCTAAAGTAATGGGTAAATTCTACATATGCTACCCATTCGTCAACAGTAAGAACGATCACATAGAAAAATGCAGTAAAATATACCCCCAAACCGTGAGTTTTTTTGCTTTAAATTGCGCATGCGTCAGCCCGCGTTTTTGAGTGAGTGTGGGCGACGCTGGATCCTCTCTCTGGCTGCCATCGAACAGCAGAAGTGAAGGTAAGCTATTTACATAGGAGTGCTGTATATATATTTTTTAATTATGAGATATTACACTTCACTTGTATTCGGCGTTCGTTTGTTTAACATGCCATTACTTGAAATTAAAGTTTGAATCTGTCGCTGGCGTCACCATGGCCCGGGACACATCAAGCCGACGGTCGGCCGTTGGGCAACGTCGGACCGTCGGTCAGGCAACTTGGTTTATTGTGTTCCACGCGTCGGTTTGATGTGTTCAAATAAACAAATTGACCCCAGGCCAACGCAAGGCAACGGCACGTCTGCTTTCGTCGCTGCTAGTTCTTTGCCATCGGTTTGTTGTGTCCCGGGCTTTCACCGTCTGCACAACTGCCGGTAAGTTGAAATGCCGTCGTGGTGTGCTTTTTACAAGATTAGTCAGCATGCATGACTGTGTCTGACCGCTGGTTTTAAGGTTAGAAACTAGTCAACGCCAGCTTTTTCTAATATATTGAATGGGCGCAGGATTAAAAATAAAAACATAGTAACGTTACCACTGTATCCCACGAGTGTGTGTGAAAACACCAACTGTTGCTGCACCTAAGTTTTTTAAGGAATTGTGGGATCACGTACAACATTTTAGAATTGATTTTATATTATATTTGTTATTGTTAGAACATCAGTGCTTAATAAATGTTTTCATAATTTTGTAATATGTTCTATGAAGCACATTACATCTATGAAGCTAATTATATGAAGCATGAATATTAATATATGTAATTGCAATGCCTTTATTTAAGTGAGTACACAGTCTGTTATTTCTGCATGACCGGCCCTTGTCAGACAGACAGACTGCCCAGATCAGAGGAGCACTGATAAACTACCATATTTCCCCAATTAATCACCGGTCTGCAAATAGCCGCCTTGTTCTTTTAAACGTCTGGGGTTATAATCCATTTTGCGTATTAAACACCCACCCGAATAACCAAAGGGGGTGATTATTTGCATTATATTGAGGTAAACCCAAAATCATCTGTACAAAATCTAACCCAGGTATTGAAACTCTGGGTCTGGGGAAAATTAAATGCATTTTAAAATTTGCAAAAATAAATAATGAAATCATGCTGAAAAGATTCCAAAACCGTAACGTGACTTTCTTATAACAAAATAATAAAAAGTGATTGTATTTTAAGAAACACCCCAATATTAGTGCATGAAAATTTGCTGGTTTGTTCATTCTGCTTTGTTCTGCCAGCACAGTCATCATTGTGTTGTAAGGATTATTAGTCTTACAGCCACTAAATTTCTTACGTCATTTTTTTCGGTGAAGATGAAGAGATCCGCAAGGGTAATTCTGTTTACGTTCACCGCGCGCAACAGTGTCATTACATGCATAAATAAGTCTACTGTCTGCTTTTCCCAGTATACCTGCCTCTCCAAAACATATTCACCAGAATTGTTAAACAGTTTTCCTCAGAAACACAATCTTTTCATAATCGTTTCATAAATCCTTCATGGCACCTCACGCAGAGACCCCGATCGGCGGGTGAACGAGACGACTGCTGTACGGCGTTAGTCATGGTTATGAAATTTGTTCTCAGGCAGTGAAAACTGGTTACACCAAAGCGAAGAGTTTCTCAAGGCAGTGGGGCAGAAATATAATTTAAAAGTCAATTTGTCTGTTTATATTTCCTTTCCTACGCTTGTTCGTCTCCATTATTTAAGAGGAGCCAGGAAATAGCGTGAGTGTGGCTAATCCACGTCAGAATTTATTAAGGCCTGTCTGTTTCAGCTCACTCAAGGCTACTGTGACACACACTGAGTCTTCAGACACTCGGTGCAGCTCGGAAAGTGATATCTGCTGAAAACTGGTTTCAGAATCCTGCACACGTGTGAACAGGTTGGGCGTCATTAACTTCCTTTGTTGTCATTGTTATCTTCTTCCCGATTTCTGACTCGTGGTCATCAGATCTGGGTTGACTATTAACAAATTGTAGTCCATTACAGATTACATGATTAAAACTGTTTGTAACAGAATCTACTGTAATGCATTCTGACTACTTTTAGATTACTTTTAGATTCATTTTTATCTTGTTTAAACATACCTTAAAATAAAGCAAAGAAAAAGGAAATATTACTTTTTTGTTATCATCAATTGCACGTATCATTCAACACATTTTTTACACTTGTATTTATTTTCAAATATTTATTTAAATACAAATTTAAATAGTTTATTTCATGTTTTATCTGAATAACAATATTGTAAAATATATTTTCTAAGTTTAAGACTGAAAATCTAGGTCTGGGGAAAAGGGTCAAATGTGTTAGAAAAGATAAACAGTAAAAAAAATAAATAAATAAATAAAATAAAAATGGTGAAAACATGCTAAAAAAAAAAAATGGTTAAAAATGTATTCTACTTAATTGCCATGTGTCAATGAAACAAACATTTCACCTAAATATATATATATATTTTTTTTTTCCATAAAAAAACCCCAAAAACAGCATACATATCCTTGTGCACTATATCCTTGCTCTTCTAAAGCCATATGAAAGGGTTGTGGATAGAGCAGAGCATAATTTAAAGGAATATTTTTAGGAATAAACAGCTATTTTTCCCCATGCTGTTACAACAAATAGAGCTTTCATTCTTCAAGGAGAACACAAAAATACCATAAAAGCAGTAGTAAGAGTAATAATGGCTTAAATTTTAGGCTGTTCCTCACACAAAGCTATCGTATGTCTTCTGAAGACTTGGAATGGTGCACGGCTCATATAGTGCTTTTAAGTCATTTTTTCTGCAACAATTTGTCAATTTTCCTTTTGTGTTCCTCAGAAAACAACAGTGTGCAGGTTTGGAAAGACAAGAGGAAAAGTAAAGAAAGACCAAATTTTAATTTTGGGTGAACTATCCCTGTAATGAGGAGAATGTGGTGTTTTAGTGGTTGTGTGTGAGAGCAAACAGGCAAGCGAGATCAAGACTCAGTCAATAAAGCGTAAGTCTCATAGACAAGACCAGCACAGTTTGAATGGGCATTTTTGTGAAGTGCTTGCGCTACCATGAAGAGAGCGCTTGGCCGAGTCCATCTGGGCCTTGATGTAAATGTCAACATAATTACTGCAGAAGCCGAAACAATGACCTGTGCAGAGAAAGAGAGCAATGGTCCCAAGGAAACATGCCATTTACCGCCTCCTTCTGTTTCTTTGATGTCGGCTCTTATCTCTCATCCTCTTGAGTTCAACATAGCTGACCAAGGAAGGAGACATGTATCTTTTTAGACAGCAAGCCAGCCAAAAATATGTGCATTTTGCCTGCAAGGCTTTTCCACATCTGCTTTTAAAATAAGACATGGTGTGGCTCATGAATGTTATGTGGTACTTTATATGCTTATGCTGTTACACAGAGAAGTATTTCTATGAAAGGGTATAATAAATTACAATTTTAAATGATAAAAAAAAAAAAAAGTTATTTTAAAAATATTTCACAGTTTTACTGTTTTTACTGTATTTTTGAGCAAATAAATGCAGCTCTAGTGAGAATGAGAGTTTGGGGTTGGTAAGATTTTTATTTTTTTTAAAGAAAAAATGTTACTGACCCCAAACTTTTGAATCAGTGCTATATATTTCTTGAAGGGGGTCTGTTACAAGGTTTCTTGGCATCAGTTTGAAAACTTCTCACTTAAAATTGTATAAATCAAGATGTGAAGTGATATTGAGGACATGCATAGGGGAAAAAAAGTTTGTCAGGATTCCCAATTAAAACAATATTCCCAAAGAAACATGTTTTGTTTAATAATTTGATTAGAGAAAGAATCAATTGAATTACCATCTGGAATATTTCTTAATAAAGTGCCGGTTTTGTGGAAACAGTTTCACATTAGTAGTGACAAAAATTATGACATCAGCTGAAAGCGAAGTAGTGAAAGGATTCACCTGTACACTTAAAAAAAAAAAAAAAATGATACTAATTTTTTTTTTAAGGTAAGTGGTTGCAAACAATTTATTTTAGCTACATTTAAATAAAAAAAAAATATTGAAAGTTAGTCAACTAAATTTGTTAATTTAAATGTAGCTAAAATACATTGATTGCAAGCACTTACCTTAAAAAAAAATTTGTAAATTCAATTAATCATTTTTTTCAGTATATGTTTAATTTGTTACATTCCCAACTAATATGACTAATTTCTTTATAAAAATTGTGGGTTTGTCATGAGGAAATGACAGTGTATTGGCATGACCCATGTGCATATTTTCATTCTTACAGACAGCTTGCCGGGTTTCCCTGCTGTCATTTACATATCCGCCTTTCATTCCATCATCCAGAGTTTGCACCAAATTCAGAATGGCCTGAGAAAACATGGGCACGCATCAGAGAGAGAAGCCCTGGACCCGGTCAGAGGTATTAGTGACACATTTGATCATGCATGGCGAACCCTCTCCTCGGGCTGTTCTGGCCTGTCTGACGGCAGCTTGGCAGGAGGCGCTCGCCTTCCTATCT
>JAFVLL020043216.1:0-14451 GCA_021397915.2 Tor tambroides
TTAGTAGAGACTCCAAAACCTGAAAGGGCTGTGTCAGATAAAGGAGATACGCAAAATGTGCAGTGTTGGGGGGGGGGGGGGATGCTAGGATAACTAGGAACGTGGTTGGAAACCACGTACCTGGAACAGTTTCTAAACCCTGTTCCTGGAGGCACCTCAACACCACACATTTCCGAACTCTTCCAAATCAAACACACCTGGATTAACTCATCAACTGAGTAGATACTCCAAGACCTGAATTAGATATGTCCAATAAAGGAGATTAGGTTTGAAAAGGGATGGAATGTCTCTGGAAATTTTCCAGAAACTTTCTAGAATTTCTGGAAAATTTCCAGATTTTTTGGAAACTTTCTGAAAATCTGGGAATTTTTTTTAAACTTTTGGTAAATTCTTGGAAATTTCCAGATATTTTCTGCCCCTTTGCAACCCTAAAGGAGCCAAAATATGTGGCTCTGTGGGGCCTCAAGGACAGGTCTGAAAAACTCCTAGAACAAGTGACCTAGAACAGTGTTTCCTGGAGTCACCCCAAAACCAAATATTTCCAAACTCTTCCTAATCAAACACAACTGGACCAACTCATCAGCTCAGTAGACTCTCCAAGCCCTGAATTAGATGTGTCCAATAAAGGAGACTAGGGTTGCAAAGCGATGAAAAAAAATATTGTAAATTTTCCAGAAACGTTCTAGAATTTCTGGAAATTTTCCATGATTTTTTCGAAACTTTCTGAAAATTTGGGAAATTTTTGGAAACTTTTGGTAAGTTCTTGGAAATTTCCAAATATTTTCCACTCCTTTGGAAACCCAAAAAGAAGCATACACTCTTAAAAATAAAGGTGCTTAAAAGGTTCTTCACAGCGATACCATAGAATAGCCATATTTGGTTCCACAAGGAACCATTCAGTCAAAGGTTCTTTAAAGAACCAATTCTTTATTACCTTTTTATAATTTGAAGAACCTTCTTTCACCACAAAGAACCTTTTGTCAAACAGAAAGGTTCTTCAGATGTTAAAGGTTCTTAATGGAACCATTTAGACAAAAAAGGTTTTTCTATGGCATCGTGAAGCACATTTATTTTTAAGAGTGTACACAATGTGTGGGTTCTGGGGGGCCTCAAGGACAGGTTTGAAAAACTCTGATCCAGAACAGTGTTTTCCTGTTCCCGAAGGCAACCCAAAACCACACATTTTCAAACTCTTGCTAATCAAACACACCTGGATCAACTCATTAGCTCTTTAGTAGAGACTCCAAGATCTGAAATGGGTGGGTCAGATAAGCAAGACTGTGTACTGTTGGGTTGCCTCCAGAAACAGGGTTGGGAAACACTGATCAGGAAAAACACTTGAAAAAGAAGAGGGATAAAGTCAGATATATCCAGAGGGCGAGAGTGGCTATAGAGGCCATTAGATTTGATATACTAGTGGATCGTTCCAGGCAGAGCGCTCCAGTAGAAGACAGCACAGCAGCCTGTAGCGGAAAACATTCCAGTAGGCTGAGAGAACCGGTTCTCTTCTCAACCTGCAGGCCCTAATCACCAATTATGAGCCCATTAGGGCTGCTGGCAGCTCATTGTGTCCCGCCGCAGCAGAAGGGGCTCTGGGTGTAGACCTCTGCCCCACTTCGCTCCGCTCCACTGAGCGCCTGTCAGCCCCGGTTGCGCCGCTGCCATGATAGGACCCGTGTACAGGCAGAAAACAACACCTGACCTTACAACCGGTTACCGGGGGACACTCGCCACGCCGACAGGGCTCATCGCAGCGCGACAGCAGTGGGATAAATCTGAGCCGCTCGGGGTGACGAGACTTCATTAAAGAAGCGTGAGAGAGAATGGGTAATGCCTCTGTAGTGTACTAATAGAAGCAGAGCCCTCGTTAGCCGAGCGTGAGGAAAGATCCATCAGCAGCATCTCCTTCTTTCGCTCGGCTTACAAGGGTACTGTGAGCGAGAGAGATTTAGACTCCCATAAGGAAGCACTGGGAATAGTCTCGCAGCAGGCTGGCTAAATTATCTCACAGGCGAGAGGCGAGACACTTGCCAATGCACAGAGGAACTTGTTAAAGTCCCCCTTTTAGAGTAAACCGTCGGCTAATGTACGACTATTGGGCCATGGTCAAAAGTTCAGCCCCTGCATATGTAAAAAGGTAGCGGAGCGCCTGAGGCAGAATCCTGGGGAAAATAATTGCGCTAAACTGCTGAAAACGCACAGTCAGGTGCCGGACTGGATCCCAATGAAGCGATTGTGAAGAGGGCGGGCATGACGGGGGGAAGGTGGGGTGCTGATTGGGCGGCTGTGATTTTCCCAGCAGCTTCATGTCCCAAAGCATCAAGCAGCTATTAGATGCCACAATACCCAGCCGTCTAAGAAATGTCAAACCAAACAAGCTAAAACAGCTGTTTGACTAAACAACTGAAAAGGTTACAGAGGCTTCGGGGACGTACAGTACTTCACATAAAACCACATAGGAAGTATCAAAAATGACCTTTTTTGACATTGAGCAAAAATATCTAACGCACATAAAGCATTACATATCTAATAAAACCTAAATATCTTGGAAAATAACATTTGTTTATGGAAATTCTGAGAATGTTTTGATTTCTGAGCAACGTCAATTGCTATGTTTTGTGTTTTACATTAGATTCAATGCTACTACAGTACAGTATATTATAGCTGCAAATAACTTTCTGATCAAAATGATTCCAATGGCAGATTTGACAAATTTGTTGAGTTCAGTCAATGGAATGATGCATTTTATCCCTGCTTCCCACTGACAGAGGACGTCCGTATGCCAGGAAAGATCAGTACTGTCATTCTGCGCAGCACAAGAGACCACTTGATTATTATGAGGAGAAAATGATTCCACTCTTATCAAAGCTAAACACATCTGGAGCTCAGCAAGAGAGATGCATGGCAGAATATATCTGATGTACAGATTATAGATTAAAACAGTCATGTGAGTTAAAGTCAGATATCAGTCCTGCCTCCTTCCCAATGATTTTTTATCAACTCAGCAAAACTGAAAATTATCTGCAAATTACAAGATGAGATGATGATATTCGGTTTTATGAATTACACAGCAACATCCTTTGCATTTTAAAATGGCATCTGCCATGTTATTTTTTTTAATTCAAAACAAAATGGGTTAAACAAATAATAATTATAACAATTAAAAATAATAAATCAATTCATTATTATTGTGATGTTTGAAGCATCTAAGTATCAAACTGCTAAGAAACACTAAACTAAATGGAAGTGTCCCACTCCGATGTAATGAAACAGCAAAATAAGAGGTTTTATTGTAGATTTGCACAGTTATAAATCACCTACAGCTTCTTGGAGAAGACAAAGGCATTTTACTGAGCTTGGGTGTAATATCGTTCCAGGCTCTTCCTGTCAACATTATGCAGAGCTTTGCAACCTTGAACAATTTCCCAGCATCCCATATGAGACTGCAAGCAATTAAAACGATACCATCTTCATAGCTTCATAACCAATAAATAAAATAACAGCACTGTTTCGTCTTAAGTTCACTAATATTTGAGGGGGTTCAAAAAAGGGAGAGCGAGGCACATTAACACCTTGGTAAGAACTGGGGTTTTCCTATGTTAAGTTTCATCTGTACTGTATTTAATTTATGAAGAAAATAATTACTATATTGATTATTATTAACAATACTGCTACTATTACTACTAATAATGATGATAATAATAATAGCAGCATATTACAACACAATATAAATAATACAATTTATGCAAAATACATTTTTGTATTTTGACTGGAGAGTCACCATTAGAGATCTATTAAAATAATGTAATATCTATATAAAAAATATATCTACGATATCTAGATCTATTAAAAAAATTAGAGAGTATTTATTTATTTACTTACACTAAGTGAAGTTGAAGTGGATCAAAAAAGTTAAAGTTGGCCTAAGACAAGAACAGATATTGTTTTTGTATTAGGACAACTTCGATGAAAGGTCTTGATCCACTTCAAATGTTGACTACTGAATTTATTTAATTTAATTTTATTTAATTTCAAAAATGTAACCACAGAGTCAAATTTATAAAAAATCAGGAAGGACATCATTGGAAAATTTGCAAACTGAATTTGTTGCCTTACAAAAACACTAAAATGTTGGTTCCTCTTTACATGTTCAAAACTGAAATGTTTACAAGGTCTCATCAACAGATGACAGACAATGAACAAAAAAATCCCTCAAACTAACAAATCACAGTTCAGAAACAGCAGCAGACTTTCCATGCGGTAAAAAGCCTTGATCCACACTGACGTCCATCAAACATGACTGACAGCTGGATAAATGAGCGGTTTTGAGTTACGACTGGGCCACATGCATAAACTTGTGACATATTCATACCCATCTCTTTAATTCATAATCAGCTCGGCTGAAATTCTCAACACTACATCAAAACCTGCCTTCAGAGTTTTCAACCAAAATTAAAACAAAGAATACATCAAATGCATTGTGTAGCCTAAAGCATATCAGAAGCGGAAGGAAATGCTTCAGGTGCGAGACAGGCAGATACTTTATGATTTATGAGGATGTTGAATTTTATAGTTTGTCTCTGTAAGTGTATGTGACTCGCCTCTTCGGGCTAAAACGGCAGAGTGTTGCCTACAGGAAGAGCTGCCCGCCTGATTTATGCGGCACTGGGGTATACGAGCAGTGCTACGGCAGCGTGACACTCACACACACGCTCACGTTAACTACAGGCGATTCCTGTTAAAGGACACAAAAACATGGTAGTGAAACTTTCTTGGACCACAAAAATTCAAGTATCAACCTCTGTACCTGACAAAATCATATACACGATGGCCAAAAAACACAATAGATTTGTTCTTCAGTCTAGCTACTGTAGCATCTCAGGGTATCTTAGGTTCCAATGAGAAGGCTATTGCAAAAGGCAGCATAGTTCATCTTACCTCACTTTAGTCAAATTTTAAGGCAGCATCACATGTATTCATCCAGAAAGGAAATACCAGAATATTGTAACAAGCTCAGTGGAAAAAAAAAACAAAAACAAAAAAAAATCCAATCAAATTAGCTGTATATCATGTCAACCGTATGCTTCACATGAAGACAGATAACTGTGTGACGTGTTGTTGATGCCTATGAATGCAAGTTCAAAATCGGTCGCCATTTTGGTTATGATGCGGGGAAAAAAAAAGTAGCTGCTTAAAAACAAACAAACAAACAAACCCAGGAACATTCTCAATCGTCCACTACTTCAAGTGAAAGAGGGAAAAATGAAATCTCTTGCTCTTACCATAGACTTGGTGAAGGGTCGTGCAAAGGTGAAGAGTAGGGTCATGAGCCACCAGCTGCGGTGGATGGAGGTGTACATCATGTTCCCAGGATGCAGTGCATTACAGGTGATGCCGTGGGGTGACATACGGCGGTGCAGCTCGTTGGAGAAGAGGATGTTGCAGAGTTTGGCACGGTTGTAGGCCAGCATTGACCAGTACTCCTTCTGCGGAGGTGAAAGCAGATTCAGCTCCACCTTCCCACACGTGTCCACCAGATCTGTGAACCTTCAGAAGCAACAAGCAATTTATATTAAAATCAAAATAGAAGACACAATTAAAGATAATTTGAGAAATGTTTCTTGTATGTTTTAATTTGTGTCTTGTGTGTGGTTTGATGTTTTTGTCTTTTGTTTTGATTTTCATATATTATTTGGGTATTTATGTGTGTGTTTTTTTTTTGTTTTGTTTTGTTTTTGTGGGGGATTTTTTTGTGTTGGTGTTTTGTTTTGTGTTGGGTTTTTTATTGGGGGGTTTTGTGTGTGTGGCGTTTTGTTTTATATTGTTTTTTTATGTTTTGTTTTGCGCTGATTTTTATGTTTTGTTTTGTTTGGAGTTGGTGTTTTGTTTTGTGTTGTTTTTATTTTTATTGTTTTGCTTTGTATCGTTTTTTACATTTTGTTTTATGTTTGTTTACATTGTTTTGTGCTGGGTTGTTTTTGTATTGTTTTGTTGCTTTGGTTTTAATGTTTTGTTTTGCTGTTTTTTTTGTTTGTTTGTTTTTTTAGTTGCTTTTTGTGTTTTATTTTGTGCTGGTTTTTACATTATATTTTGTGTTGGTTTTTACTTTTTTGTGTTGTGTTTTAGTAGTTTTTTCTGTTTAGCTTTGTTCTGTTTTGATTTGTTTTGCATTGTTTTGTTTTGTTTTTTTCCTGCAAGTTGTTTTTTTCAGTTTTGTTTAGTTTTGTTTTGTTTTTTTGTCTTTTGTGTCTTGTTTGGCATCTAGTTTGGTGTCTAGTTTCACGTCTGTTTTTGATTTGTCGTACAGGTTTGAAATTTGGAAGGTCAATAAATGATAACAGAATTTTCATTTTGGGATGAACTATGTTAAAGACATTAAATAGTCAATTTTGAACTAACAAATGGACACCGACTTTTTTTGTCACCGACTACAGTCTGACTGAAGTCTCAAGTCTAAGTTTAACAGGTGGGAATAACCTCCAGAATGTGAGCCGATGGAGAAATGAACTAAATGAGCTTTGGCAGGCCAGGTCTGGCTTAATGCAAATCAAACCTACAACATGATGTTCTTTAATTGGCTCTGACTAAGCTGTTAAACGCCAGATGTTTGACAAGGCCCCTGAACACAAGACGTAGTATTTTCTCGATGTGTCCTTGTTTGTGTGTGTGTATCTGTTTTTATATCCCGGTGGGGACTTAAACCTGAATACACACAGACTCATGGAGACTTGTGTCACGGTGGGGACCTAAATTGAGGTCCCCACGGGTAAACAAACTTATAAATCACACAGAATGAAGTTTTTTGAAAATCTAAAAATGCAGAAAGTTTCCTGTAAGGGGTAGGTTTAGGTGTAGGGCAATAGATAATACGGTCTGTACAGCAGAAAAACCACTACGCCCATGGAGAGTTCCCACAAGGATAGCAAACCAGACGTGTGTGTGTGTGTGTGTGTGTGTGTGTGTGTGTGTGTGTGTGTGTGTGTAAACAGTCCCAAGAAACTGCAGTGAAAGGAATGGTCCCTCCCCTAGTGCGGACCAGAGCCAGCAATCGCACTCAGCATTTACCTCTTAATTATGCGTCTTACATAACAACCAATCAAAACGTCATATTCGCTGTATGACAAGCTCAGTGCAGCCCGTGTTGCTGTTTGACATGTTACATCTCTGCTTGGGTAAACAACATCATCTGCGGGCATCGCGTCGTTACAGATGCTAAAAGTGTGAACTGTGGAGTTGGGAAATTAGTTAATTAAAGGAATAGTTCAACAAAAAAAAAAAAAAAAAAAATTCAGATATCACTTATTCACCCTCCTATTTCCAAACCAACTATTTCCATTTTCAACACTTTTTTTCCCCAAAGAATGAAATTGCCAGGGTCTATCAGGCTCAATAAATAAATTAATTAATTAATTAATTATAACAGTGGTCCATTTTTTGCTAAAAATGGTCCATTATTCACTAAAGGTTTTGCCCGCATTGCCATTTGTGTATGCACACATTCTAACAAAAACATTTGGCATTAATAATGTCAAAACTTTACCAATATGTCAAGTTTGAATGCAATACCATTTTCTTGAAATTTAAATCAAAGATAAAAATAATAATACTTTAAGTGGTTCAACTGACTGTGCACTGTATTCAGATGAAACAGATGAAAATTTAAGTTATTATTTATGACAGGAAAAAAAATAATAAATATCTGTCATTTGTGCATATTAATGTGACTATTCTACCTTGGTGCTTTCAATAGGGGTGAAACAATGATAATTTTGGTAAAATATTTATTTATTTATTTGCTTGTTTGTTTATTTATATACATACATACATACATACATACATACATACAACATACCTAGAATTTTCTACATCCCTATTCAATTTCAAGTGCTGTGTGACACTAAACACTGTTATAACTCCTTTTACGTTCCACTGAAGAACGAAAACCAGGTTTGGAATGACATGAATGCAAGTAAATAATGGCAGAATTTTTTTATTAGTATTTTTGGCTGAACTACCCAGTTGAGCTGTTATATATCCATCCCCACTATCCGTCTGCACATGTTGACTTTGTCATCACCTCACGGCCAGGATAATCCATACGGTCTTCCCAGCAGAGGCATTCTGGGGTGGAAATAGTCTATTTTCAGAGCAGAGGTATGAAAAGGTCAGGTCAGGCTGGTATTTAATGACTGCAGTATCCTGCTTTAAAGAGACTGAAGTATAAAGGCGTGAATCTGGTGTGAGTTTTCAGAGGTGCGTTTCCTGTCCATGCTATCAGTGTCCTCTTGTTTGGAGTCGGGAGGCAAATGCCAGCACCTATCGGTCCTGTCACTTAAGCCCCAGTGCTACAGCGCAGATAAATGTCCCCGTTGACTCCATTTTATTCTTCCACCCTCAATTTCCCCAACCTCTCATTCTTTCCCTCTCTCCCCGAGCTGCTTTCCTTCGCTCGCACGGCCGTGTCAAGGTTTAACGGCTCTTGCGGCTTTGGGAAATATAATCTCTTCCTGGGTCAGAGGTCAGACGGGGAGCTCAAAAGGCCACATATTAAAGGCGATGGAAGCGATAGAGATGAGGAGGTAAGGATCAAAAATTATCAGGTGTAGCAGATAAAGGTAATAAAAAGAAGAAAGGAAATAAACTGTATAAGTTAAATGGAGGAGTAACTGCGATAACAAGTAAGTGATTTTACTGTTGGCCAGAGCGAATTGAGATTTTGTTCCCTCAATGACACAAGGGGCTTGTTAATCTAATGGACCCTCACGCTCTCAGAGCCGAAAATGTTCTTCAAAGCACTTTCATTTAATAATCATGTTACAGGAACAGCAGGCCCCAAATATTAGCTCTGTCTTTTTTTGTATACTATCTGTACTGCAAAGAGTATACACACATTCTTCCATTGCGAGGAAGCTGAGAACAGAAGTGGCCCGTTTTTTAAACCAAGAGATCAAGGTCAGGTTTTTATGGTCTATTTAGCTTCTGCTGACAGATATTATACACTATCAAACACAAAAAGTATAAACCAATCTGAAGACGTGAGCGACAGAGACTGTTGGTGAATCAACAAATGAGAGTAAATGGATGATTTTACATGAATGCATCAGAGATTAAATGGAAATATTTAAAAGTCTCACCTGTGAGACTCTGAGGAAACTACCACCACCCGAGCCGGAGCGGAGTGCCGCAGGACGTCCAGCAGGAGCTGAACCAAGTGGAAATGACCAAGATGACAGATCTGAAAGGTGGATTCCAGGCCGTCCTCCGTTAAATTCCAGGGCTGTGTGCAAACCGCTGCATTACACACCAGAATGTGTAACGGCCTTTAGAAAGACAAAAAATTAGATACATTGAGTAACATAACACATTCTTGTCAAAAACAAAAAAAGCTAAGGCAAAAAAAAAAAAAAATCAAACCCCACAAACAAAACAAAAACAACAATTATAAACGAAACCCAAACTGTTAAAGCTAAAACAAAACAATAAAACTAAACCAGAATCATAAAAAAATAAAAATAAAAACATCAAAAATAAAACAAATGAAATCAAACCAAAACCACAAACCAAGACAAAAACCAAAGCCATTCAATCCAAAACAAACAATAAAACAAAATGAAAACAAAACACAAAACAAAAACCCATACAACCAAACAAAACCACAAACAAAAACACCCCCCCCCCCAAAAAAAATAAAAAAATAAAAATAAAACCAAAGCAAAACTAATCAAAACCAAGACAAATCCAAAACCATAAAATCCAAAATAAACCATAAAACAAAAAAAACAAAAAACAAAACCACCAACAAAAAAAACAAAGTAAATCA
This sequence comes from Tor tambroides, assembly GCA_021397915.2. NCBI lineage: Eukaryota > Metazoa > Chordata > Actinopteri > Cypriniformes > Cyprinidae > Tor > Tor tambroides. The sequence continues at coordinate 9,821 of JAFVLL020043216.1, forward strand.
AACTAAAACCCATAAAAACAAACAAAACCACACAACAAAAGAAACCCATAAAAACCTAAACAAAAATGAAACAAAACCCACAGAAACAAAAACAAACAAAACACAAACAAAATGAAAACAAAAACAAACAAAAAACAAATCAAAACCACAAAAACCAAAACAAAACAAAACCAAATAAAACAAAACAACCAAAATAAACCAAACCCATAAAAACAAAAAAACAAACAAAAATCTAGCCAATACCACAAAGAAAACAGAAACCAAACCCATAAAAACACACAAATATAAAAATAAAAACCAAAACAAAACAAAACAAAGTAAATCCAAACACAACCATAAAACAAAATTCATTCATTTTAAAAAAGTAATGAGTAAACAAATCATGCTAAATTAGGGATTCATAGAATTTTCAAACACACAAAAACATTCTTTCAAGTTTATTCCAAGGTGGGTCTGGGCAGATGGACATTCATCCATCGGCGTGAGAAAGGACGGAAATTTCTGGAAAGTCCAGGCAAGATCTTTTCTTTGACAGAGTCGCTCCAGTGGTCCTGAAACCACGGCCATACAGCAGAATAATCTGAATCCACCCCACCAATTTTTAATTTCTTCCATTAGAATTAATTACGAAGCCCACAGGCAATTTGTGTACTCCATATTTAATACTGCCTGCACTATTAATTAAAAACTGGTTGCTGGAAAATTAATGGAGGAATTGTTATGCCCCTGCTTTAATGAGTCTTCTCTATGACATTAAAAAAAAGTACACTTCACATTTCCCTTCAGGTTCTATGTGGAAAGACGCGTGCATCAGTGGAAACGCACAGGATCATGGGAAATGTGCAGAGGCCACGGTTACACATGCGCTTCCACTAGAAACACACGCCATAACAAACACTGAACAGTACATGTTCTAGTTACAACTGACCTTTAGAACCAAAGAACAAGCACAATAGGGTTTTTTTCCATTTTCTTTTTCTTCTGCTTCTATGAACTGAAGTTATTGTGCCTGATTATTGTACAACATGACATGGAAAAAAGAGCTCTGAGGTTGTATTTAATAAAAATATAATATAATATAAATAAATATAGTCAATGTTTTCAAGTTTCTAAATTCTACTAAATATCAAAATATCTTCAAGTTTGTTCAAAGTATTATTTTGTTTACTAAAACTGTTTTAATGTAATATTTTTTATTATTAACATAATAAATATGTATAAAAATGGAAAAAACAAGAAATACATAATTATAAATAAAGTATATTTAATAATATTTCATATTTAAAGCTAACATATTTAAATATATTTCAGCTTTTAGTTTAATATAATATAAAAGTCAAACGTTTTAATAATATTTCATATATGTAAAGCTATGCAGCATTTTTTTTAACATTTTCAAATTTGTTCAAAGTATTATTTTCTTAAGGGTCAATATCACTGTAGGGTGCCTTTCGGTGTCCTGTACATAAATAACTCATTTGCCATGATAACTTAACATAAAAATGACTATGAAAGGGTGTGTTATATTAGGCTAAGTTTTTATACTCATGACAAAAGCATTACTTGGCTCTTTAGATACACTTTCTAGATTTTGTTTCAGATTTGTATAAGAGGATGCATGTTATTTTGCTATGTCCCATGCACTGCTCATTAAATTTGAATGAGAGTAGAATATTGTCAAATCATAAAATTTAAAAATTTTGTTCTATTAATATTTTGGTAAATAAGAGATTACTCAATTTGAGTGTATTGATCATTTGGTAATAAAAACTATATTTTTATTTAAGAAAAAAGAAGAGTTTTTCCATGTCCCTTGAATGGTTGTCCACCCTGTCGTACTGGAGAATCCGCCCCTTTAAAAAAAGGCCATCCCCTTTAGTGACATCAGGACAACAGATTTTTTGTCTCTTCAGTGGTGGGAATTTCAGCTGCTGAGGTGAGTAAGTTGTCGACTTTTCAATTGACAAATTTTCTTCGTATGAATTTGCTAACTTAACATGTCCACCCTGTCTGCATAAAATATGCCAGAAGTGATTAGAATACAGTATTTTCAAAACATGTAAGTTTAAATATATCAAATTCTCCAGATTAACTATTTAGCTAGTCACAGTTTGTTGTAAGCTAATATGCTAATTGAAGCTCGAAATGTCCACCCTGTCATTGTTCCAAAATGTCCACCCTGTTGGCCACTTAGACTCATGACACATGATACATGACAGGGTGGACATAGCATTCATTTGTAGTTAATACTGCTAAAAAAAACTAAAAAAGAATGGAAGGGGGGGCATCCTGCATCCTGCATCCAAATATCACAGTTTTCTCAAAATAAGAAAAAAAAATACGTGTGCAAATTGTATGAGTTTCTTTAAAAACACATGGTTTACATAAAATCTTTTATGCATTTATAATTTGAAAGCAAACAAATAACCCTGTTTAGGAAAGGGACATCATACCTTTCAGAAAATATAATTTGCATCTTAATTTTGCAATGAAAACGTATTTAACAGTAATATGTCCATGACAGGGTGGACATATCTTATGGTTTATGCTTCGAATAACGGCCCATAATTATCTAAAAAAAATGTGTGGGAGCTCAGCTAATATGTTTCTGTAGAACTTGAGTGTCTACTATTTATGACATGACAAAGCAAATCGGAAATTAAAACCAAAATTTTTGAGTATTGTGAGGGTTGAAAGGTATGGTGATATTGACCCTAGTAAATTAAGGTGTTTTAATTTAATAAAAAATGTTTAATTATTAATACAATAAATATAATACAAAATGGATATAAATAGTAAAACAAGAAATACATAATAAAAAATAAATCCTGTATATTTAGGAATTTTTCATATTTAAAGCTTTTCAGATAAATCTAAGATTTTAAAATATATCTTAGCTTTTAAGTTTTAGGTGTTTATAATAATATAATATATTTATAAGTATTTAAAAGTATTTAATTTGTGTGTGTGTGTGTTCTTTTCTAAATGTTCTCAATTATGTTAAAGTTCGTTTAAAGTATTATTTTGTTAAGTGTTTCTTTCTCTTTTTTATTATTTTTGGTATTTTAATGTCTCTCTATGGCAAGATTGTGGAGAGAGACTTAAAATTATGTAGGAAATGGTTACTTAAGAAAACAGGTGAGAAAATCATAATCATCAGCAATTCTACTGCATGCAATTCTAGTGTAAATCATCTAAATAAAAAGGTTTTGAATCTGTGTAGTTGTGGGCCGATCCAATAACAGGTTAAACTGCAAATGGACCAAACGCAAAGAAAAATCACTCAAGTGCCTGATCAGATCAGGCAAACTTCATCTCTCTCAATAAAACACACCTGAGCGCTCAGCTCAGACGCCCAAAGGGCAGCAAGATGCTGCGAGACCCAAGAGAGCAGTTCAGCTCCCGCTGGAGAACACGACTCTCTGGAAACATCTGCGGAGGAAACTGATCTGCTCTCCACCTCTGACTGACAACCTCACAGTCATGGGCACACAGCCTGACACACACACACACACACACACTCACGCAGATCTCTCTGGGACTTAATGAAGCGTGGACTCAAAAAGAGGGAGTGATTGTACCTGCGAGAGAACACCATTAAACTTTATGACTTTCACGCTTGTGTTTGAAACCGTGTAATGGAAGAGGAACATGTCTGTGATCTCTGGTGAGCGGCAGATAACGCATCCCATGGGCTCCGCGAGACGGGAAGACTCTGAAATCACCCTGAAAACCAGGAACACCCTACACTCCTACCACTCCTTAACATCACATTCAACATTTGCTTCAACAAACCAAATTATACTATGACGCTTTTATTGTTTGCATTTAGTATCACAACCCACCAGCTGAGAACCACTGCTTTAACAGACATAAATCATACAGTAAAATGTGCAATTAAGAGTTATATTTCACTTGCAGATAGATAGATAGATAGATAGATAGTAATAAAAATTAAAAAAAATTTCGATTATACATTTCTAAAAATTAAACCAACAATACAATATCTAAATAAAAAATAAATGATTCAAAATATCAATAAAATGTATATTTGTGTATAAATAATACAAAAATAACACGCTGAACTGACCTAGCCATTTCATAAAAACGTCTGATATCTCAATTTCCCATAATTCCATTTTTTCTTGATTATGACATCAGGAAAGTTGCTCCACCCTGACATGTCCTTACGCCACAAAAAAAAAAAAAATCAATCAAAAACATAAGTCCATTCAAGTCACCATATAAATTTAAATATATGTTGATCACTCACTCACTCACTCACTCAATAAATATGTCATTGACTCTTTGATATTGGACGAGTAAAAGCCAAGGGTCAATTATCAGACATGTTCACAAGCCTCTGAGGGCCAAGTCCAAGTCAAATCTCAAGTCTTTAAAGTGGAGTCCAAGTCACGTCTCAAGCCTTTCTTCTATTTTTAGCAATAGTTTCAGCTAGTTATTTTAATTAACAGTGTATGAGGCTAACAGGGTTCCTGCAGGATTTTTAAGCTCAAATTTAAGACTTTTTAAGATCTTTTTTAAGACCTGCACAAATAAAATTAATACCATATGCGCGGGGTAGGGCAATGTCTATGGTAAACTATTAAACTGTAAATTACTGTAAAAAG
>JAFVLL020043217.1:0-99192 GCA_021397915.2 Tor tambroides
TTTGCAAAGGCTAGCACTGCTAATGCGGAGCTCGAGCTCTTGAAGCTCCGCCCTCTTCTCCGGGAGCAACAGCTCACTCGCATTTAAAGCAACATTCTCAAAACAGCGCGTTTTGGCTCACACCCTAAAAATGGCAATTTTAACAAGCTGTAAAAATTTATCTGTGGGGTATATTGAGCTAAAACTTCACATATACGCTCTGGGGACATCAGAGACTTATTTTACATCTTGTAAAAAGGGGCATAATAGGTCTCCTTTAAAGGCTTTATTGGACAAGACAATGGAGATGCAAACTAGTACTGGAAAATGACCCAAGCTGGATTTGAAATTGGATAGACCCTGTGCAACATGTCTACCCACCAAGCCAGGTTTTGGACCTTAACATTACCTGGTTGTCCAGCTGGTCCTGTATCTCCCTTCCGTCCTGGTGAGCCAGTAAATCCTGGAGGCCCCATTGGACCTGAGTCTCCAGGGTCACCAGGTGAACCTGAAGGTAGAAGTGAAATCAGACATCATGAGGAAAAAGATCAGCATCATAAACCAAAACCATTGCCACCAATGGTCTCTATGATCAGCTTAGATCACATTTTGAGAAGCGCAGCCCAGATCAGGTGTCAGCTATAATATTTTTTTAACTGTACTGTGTACAGTCTAAATATATCCACTAACCTGGAAGACCCTGCAATCCCAAGGGACCTGTTGGGCCTCTGCTGCCTGGGATACCAGGTGGTCCAGGTGGACCACGCTCCCCCTTCAAAAAAATTGGTTCTGGAGCAAAGCCCGGCTCACCAGGACGACCTGTGTTCAACAGAGGGGAGATGAGTATTAGATGATGCATTTTCATCAGAATTATAAGGGGGAAAATATCCAGGTTTTAAAATGACACACCTGGTGTTCCAGGGTCACCACGTTCCCCTGGGATGCCATTAGATCCAGGAAGGCCAGGTTGTCCTTTAGGTCCTATAACATGCAGAGGTTACGTGGATAAGACTCATTCATAAATATAGCTTCACAACAAACATTAACATGTACACATTTTATTATAGATTCACTTTGATGTTGTTCCAGACATGTACGCTGTTATGTTTTTGTGCGGAACAATAATACATATGATCAATTTATTTGATTAAAAATATAGCAAAAACAGTAAAAATTCAAATTATCATTTTCTGTTTTAATATACTGTATTTCACAAAATAATTTTGAAAATAATGTCACTGTGCTTCATGTGCCATTTTTAGAACATTAAAAAATTCTCATTTTGTGTTCCATGAAATAAATAACAGTAAATGGGACTGAAAAACATTAGTGTGTATAAATATTTACAGACATTTATTATTTTGGTAAACAAATCCTTAAATGTTATAGAAAGAAAACCGACCTGGGAATCCAGGAACACCTTGAGATCCAGTATCTCCTTTTAAGCCGCTAGGTCCTGGATTTCCTGGAGTACCCTTTTAAAAAACAAATAACAAACATCATTATCCGACTAAATTAATATTATAAATGGAAATTTATAAATAAATGGACAACTCTTTATATTATTTGAAATTATTTTATCATGTGAGACAACAGAGATACCAAAGACATACTAGAACAACTGTACAGGAAATTGGTTGCCAATCATAGCATTTAGCAGTCATTATCAAGAATTATATGACCATAGTATATTAGAAATGATCAGTCAGAATCAAACATTCCAGAGAGCCATTAAAGGGTTACTCCACCCCAAAATGAAAATTTTGTCATTAATCACTTACCCCCATGTCGTTCCAAACCCGTAAAAGCTTAGTTCGTCCTCGGAACACAATTTAAGATATTTTGGATGAAAACCGGGAGGCTTGTGACTGTCCCATTAACTGCCAAACAATTAACACTGTCAAGGCACAGAAAAGTATAAAAAACATCGTCAGAATAGTCCATCTGCCATCAGTGGTTCAACCGTAACTTTATGAAGCTACGAGAATACTTTTTGTATGCCAAAAAAACCCCAACAAAAATAACGACTTTATTCAACAATTCGTCTCCTCTCTGTCAGCGTCGCGCTATTTTGGAGAATATCCGCTGAACGCAAATTGTGTACACTGTTCTGTGTCAGCCACACCTCACAGCGTACGCAGTTTGCGTCCAGCGAATATTCTCCAAAATGGTGCTACGCTGACACAGAGGAGACGAATTGTTGAATAAAGAAGTTTTTTTCTTTGCATACAAAAAGTATTCTCGTAGCTTCATAAAGTTACGGTTGAACCACTGATGGCAGATGGACTTTTCTGATTATGTTTTTTATACTTTTCTGTGCCTTGACAGTGTTAATTGTTTGGCAGTCAATGGGACAGTCACAAGCCTCCCGGTTTTCATCTAAAATATCTTAAATTGTATTCCGAAGACAAATGAAGCTTTTACGGGTTTGGAACGACATGGGGGTAAGTGATTAATGACAAAATTTTCATTTTGGGGTGGAGTAACCCTTTAACATAACTAAATATTGCCCTCTTTTCATCAAATTGTCAGAAATCCCACATTAAACAAATGCACCCTACAATGTTTCTACAAATGCAAATTGTGCAAAACCCTTTGCTAACAATAACTAAACCTTCTTTTTAAACCACATCTGCAGTATAATGCTTACCGGAAAGCCAGGGGAACCGTAATCTCCTTTCAGTCCTGGTGCACCAGGTGTCCCAGGGAGTCCAGGCATGCCCTTCTCACCTTTTACTCCTCCACTACCTGGAGGTCCACGGGTACCCTCAGGGCCAGGAGGACCTTCACATTCACAGAAAAGAAATCAGTTTCTACCTGTTTCACTGGTACCTGTTTAACAAACTGGATTCATCTTAAAACATGAAATCATTGTTAACATCATTTAAACATTTAAGCATTGATGTCCAAATTTGTGTGCATGTTTATCATGTGTATTGTTGTATGTGGTGTACTGAATGGTTTTGGGATATTCTTGGAGAAGGTACAAAGAGAGATCAACTGAACTATATTCCTATAATTGTATGAGGATAAGAAAGTTCAACATCAAAAATTAAACAAATCTCAGTCCCACTCAACCTCTTATGCAGAGGTAAATCATCTAATAACAAATGGAAGTGCACAGCATGACACAGGTGAGTATCAAACCAAGTTCTAACCTGCAGGACCTATAGAGGGGTCAAAGGTCAACGGGTTCCCAAAAGTCCAACAAGAGGAGAAGCAAAGAACAAGGTAAAGCAACATAAGTCATGTGATGTGTTGAAGAACAGATAAGTTTTGTCAAATTTCAAAATGTTTAAAACTCAGTAATTCAACTCAGTGGCATTACTGAAGAAACAGATTAGCATATTAGACATTGCATTTATATAACCACTCAAAGGTTTTTTTTTTTTTTCAAAAAGGAAGTTAATACTTTTATTTAGCAAGGTTGCATTCAATTGATCAAAAGGAACATGAGTTCTGAAGGATCATGTGCCACTGAATACTGGAGTAATGGCTGCTGAGAACTTACTGGAATAAATGACATTTTAAAATATATTAACCTCTTAACTGTCACCCGTCCACCCTGTGGGACACCTAAGTTTACTTCACTATATTACAATAAATCCTGATCTAATCATGACAAACTATACAGGTGCTGGTCATATAATTAGAATATCATCAAAAAGTTGATTTATTTCACTAATTCCATTCAAAAAGTGAAACTTGTATAATGTATACATTCATTCTACACAGACTGATATATTTCAAGTGTTTATTTCTTTTAATTTTGATGATTATAACTGACAACTAATGAAAACCCCAAATTCAGTATCTCAAAATTAGAATATTCATAAGACCAATGCACAAGAAAGGATTTTTAGAAATCTTGGCCAACTGAAAAGTATGAACATGAAAAGTATGAGCATGTACAGCACTCAATACTTAGTTGGGGCTCCTTTTGCCTGAATTGCAGCAATGCAGCGTGGCATAGGTCCAGTCAATCTATGGCACTACTCAGGTGTTATGAGAGCCAAGACTCTGATAGTGGCCTTCAGCTCTTCTGCATTGTTGGGTCTGCATATCATCTTCCTCTTCACAATACCCCATAGATTTTCTATGGGGTTAAGATCAGCGGATTTACTTTGGCCAATTAAGAACAGAGATACCATGGTCCTTAAACCAGGTACTGGTAGCTTCAGCACTGTGTGCAGGTGCCAAAGTCCTGTTCAATAAATCTGCATCTCCATAAAGTTGGTCAGCAGCATGAAGCATGAAGTGCTCCTAAAACTTCCTGGTATACGGCTGTGCAGGCCATGGACCTCAGAAAGCACAATGGACCAACACCAGCAGATGACATATGTTCCAAACCATCACTGACTGTGGAAACTTTACACTGGACCTCAAGCAACGTGGATTCTGTGCCTCTCTTCCTCCAGACTCTGGGATCCTGATTTCCAAAATGCAAAATTTACTTTCATCAGAGAACCAACATTTGGACCACTCAGCAGCAGTCCAGTCCTTTTTGTCCTTAGCCCAGGCGAGACGCTTCTGACGTGTCTGTTGTTCAAGTGGCTTGACACAAGGAATGCGACAGCTGAAACCCATGTCTTGCATACGTCTGTGCGTAGTGGTTCTTGAAGCACCGGCTCAGCTGCAGTCCTCTTTGTGAATCTCACCCACATTTTTGAATGGGTTTGTTTCACAATCCTCTCCAGGGTGCGGTTACCCTATTGCCTTTTTTCTACCACATCTTTTCCTTCCCTTCGCCTCTCTATTAATATTGCTTGGACACAGAGCTCTGTGAACAGCCAGCCTCTTTACCAATGACCTTTTGTGTGCTTGCCCTCCTTGTGCAAGGTGTCAATGGTCGTCTTTTGGACAACTGTCAAGTCAGCAGTCTTCCCATGATTGTGTAGCCTACAGAACTGGACAGAGACCATTTAAAGGCCTTTGCAGGTGTTTTGAGTTAATTAGCTGATTAAGTGTGGCATAGTGTCTTCAATATTGAACCTTTTCACAATATTCTAATTTTCTGAGATACACAATTTGGGGTTTTCATTAGTTGTCAGTTATAATCATCAAAATTAAAAGAAAGAAACACTTGAAATATATCAGTCTGTGTGGAATGAATGTATACATTATACAAGTTTCACTTTTTGAATGGAATTAGTGAAATAAATCAACTTTTTGATGATATTCTAATTATATGACCAGCACCTGTATATCGTTGGAAAGGTCTAAGACTCCTAAATAGATATTTTACCACTTTTTTTGTTAAAAAATTATGTAGGAAAATTATTAGATTAATTTATGACAAGAGTGCACCTAAAAAATCTACATCATAAAAGGGGTTCTGACCTTTGTCACAGACCGTCTTCTTAGTTGCCTTTTTCCCTATCACGCTTTAGAAATCATAAGAAATTATATATCAATTGAACACTTAAAATCTCAAAATTCATGCTTTGAAACCCATTTTAAAATCACACATTGCATTACCATGGAAATGGTACATAAATATCATGTTACAAAATGTTTTCATTCATGAATTATAAAATTTAAGTTTGGATAGTGCACTATAATGTCTATGTTCAAAACTGTGAGTGACAGTTAAGGGGTTAAATAGTAATTTAAATATTATTAGAAAACATAATTTTTTTAATTTTAATAATTCACAATATACTGTTCTGCTGTGTTTTTGATCAAATATATACAGCTTTGGCAAGGAAAAGAAACTTAGACTTCTAGACACCAAACTTTTGAATGGTAGTTTACATGCTCATCATTATTCTGGTTAAGTTAAACTTAAAGGGTTAGTTCACCCAAAAATGAAAATTCTGTCATTAATTACTCACCATCTTCCACCATTTTGGAGAGTACCCCAGAACGTAATCAGCGTTGTTTACGTTTAGTAGAAAGCGTGCGCATGCTGAACATAAACAACGCTGATTACGTTCTGGGGTAACTAACTCTCCAAAATGGTGGAAGACGGTAACTCGGGGAGAAGAATTGTTGAATAAATTATGATATTATTGTTTTCTTTGCGCACAAAAAGTATTCTCGTAGCTTCGTAAAATTACGGTTGAACCACTGATGTCACATGGACTATTTTACAGATGTCCTTGCTACATTTCTGGACCTGGGAACTTTGCAATTGCATTGCTGTCTATGGACGGTCAGAGAGCTCTCAGATTTTATCAAAAATATCTTAATTTGTATTCCGAAGATGAACCAAGGTCTTACGGGTTTGGAACGAGATGAGGGTGAGTAATCAATGACAGAATTTTTCATTTTTGGGTGAACTAACCCTTCAATAAAAAAGGTTCACATGTTCAACACATAACTGAATAAAGCTGTACATAGTATAGTCATGATATTCCATTTAATCAAGACATGCACATTCTTTTCTGCTATTCTCTTCAGAAAATACTTGCTCTTGGAATTCTGGCCTCATTGAGTTGTTGCAGTTGGGTTGAGACATTTACATGAGACATTCATAATCATACTATAGGCAAATTCCAATATAGTAATATTCTTGTGCATGTGCAAAATCTGATAGTCTACTCAAATACTATTAACATATGGTCACCTACACTTACACTACATGCTTACAAAGTGGTAATACTACTTTTTATATTATTTTGTATATACTTGTACAACCAAGGTAGAACTACGTGTGTAGACACTTAATACAGATGAATCACAAATCATTAATAGGCAGATGAAATTAAAATTTAAAAATTAAAAAAGAGCTCTATAACATGAAGAAGCTGACCTGGTGGGCCTGCAAAGATCCAATGTCATCAGGAGGAACAGAGCCATTCCCACGAAAAGTTAAGTAAAACAGAAAATGCATATGATACCCAGAATATGCCTGGGTAAAAATAAGCCCCACAGACACTAGCCAAAATGGCCTCCTTCTTCATCAAATTCAAAAGCTTTATAACTATTTTATATGAAGTGCAGCAGAATTCATGAATGTTTTTGCTCTATTTTCCAAGGTGGAGCCCATTTTAAATAGTCCTGCAATGGCTTTTCATTTCTTAAAAATCAGCACATTCCCCATGCAAAAATGACAGATGCACCCTCATTTCATTTGGTGACTGACAGACATAGACAGCATCCTGTGGAGAACACTGCAGCTTTTACTGCTGAAAAGAAGGGACGGGTGGAAGTGAAGAAACACAAAAGTGAATGATGATAGATGAATGGATGGGTGAACATATAGTGAAAGCAGACACTGTGTGTAATACTCATAGAGCCCTGACTGGACAACTGTGAAACAATGACTGCACAAAATCTCTTCATGCATGCATATCCTTCACTTCTCTCCAACACATGACAAACCAGTACACAACAAAGGAAGGGAGTGATGAGAACAGAAGATCACTTGCAGTGAAGGTAATGCAAGCAGTGTGTCTTGTGCTCTGCCATCTGAGAGTGAGTGTATTTGTGCTCATTGGACATGGATATGGCATAATCATGATTGCTTGTGCAATATTCCATGCAAATCAGTCAAACAAGAACAAAGCCAGTTTGCCCTCTGGTTCACAATCATAATATTATATGTGCTGATGAAGTGATTCCCAACAAGGGGTACTTATACCTGACTTTTCTGTTAAATTTATAAAACAGATTTATGACTTAGTATTGGGGCTGACAGCAGATAAAAATTCATGTTGTTATTGCATTCAGTTCCTTTTTAAACTAAACAGCGTGTAAATTGTGTGAATTACCAGACAAATATCACATCTTCTCTGGTATAAGTTTCCATAAGAGTTACAAGCCACTACACCAAAACCATGATTGATATCACTTTTCATAAATCAATTGTTTGTTTCTGGTGGGTGTAGGCATACATAAGAAAAACAACTACCACTCTGGTAAAGCACAGTATTAAATATTAGAAGTATGTGGTGAAGGCAGTTTTTGTTGAGATTACAAAATTGTGTTTTCGTCTGACAATTTAGGAGTTCTGATTAAAACAATTCTTTGGATACTTATTTTGGAGAGTAAACTTGTTTTAAGAGTTTCTTTTTTTTAAACCCTCTACTCCAGGCTACTCTTTATTAAAACTAAACCAAAATAAAGGCAAATGTCAGCTTGATATGATCATTTTGTCACTGTGAAACCCAGAGGGCAGAGCTGGCCAAAAGGATAAGATGTTTAACTTACCAGCTCTTCCGGGGGCACCAGGTGGACCTTGGATACCTTTAGGTCCCTGGACAGGCAGGCCTGGAGGCCCAGGTGGTCCTCCAGGGCCAACTGGACCAGGCAACCCAGGAAATCCTGGATCACCCTTTGGACCAGAAAATCCCGGACTACCGGCAGGACCCGGAAAACCAGGGTCTCCTTTAGGCCCTATAAAAACGGTCAATTATTTAAAATTTGCTATGAACATTATGATGAGGAATTTGTTACAAGTCTTGAACAAAGTATTTGAACAAATCATTCAGTACTTTACCTGGTGAACCAGGGAAACCCGGTGGGCCTGGGCCACCAAGGCCTGGAGCGCCTAAGTAAAAATTTTAAAAAGAAATTATTCTAGATACATATATTGAGTACATCCAACGTAGCTTTGATTCCCTTTGGATTCAGACTAACCTGGTTCACCCTTTTGTCCTGGAGGTCCTGGAATACCATCACGACCAGCAAGACCTTTATCACCAGGGAGGCCAGGTAATCCAGATCGTCCAGGATCTCCTGGCCTACCAGATGCTCCACTAAGACCAGGATTGCCTGGAGCACCATCCAAACCTTTAGGGCCAGGAATGCCAGGTGCACCTTGGAATCCTGGGAGTCCTGGATCACCCTTTGGTCCAGGGCTACCAGGCAAGCCTGGAGATCCCGAAAAGCCAGGCTGGCCTTTCAGACCAGGGATTCCAGGAAATCCTGGAGAGCCTGGTTCACCCTGGGAATTTAATAGAATTTAATAGCATTAAATATTATGGTAAATATTCTCAGTGTTTAAGCAGAAAACATGATGTTTTTACCTTTGGCCCAGGAGATCCCGGTAATCCAAATCCTGGTGAGCCAGGATCACCTTTGGGTCCCGGAAACCCTGGTGTTCCTGGGGAACCAGGCTGGCCAGGTCGGCCTGATTGGCCGGAGTTTCCTTTCACTCCAGGAACTCCTATTACAAAAAAAAAAAATGGCAGTCCAGCTTCAAGATTTCAAAGCCTCAGAAACAACGGTCAATTGTTTTTGTTTTAGAATGGTACGAGAACGAATAGCTGACCTGGTAATCCCATTTCCCCCATGCTACCCTTCAGTCCTTGGGCTCCTGGAGACCCTGGAGTTCCTGGAATACCAAGATCACCTTTGGGGCCTAAACATGAATACATAATCCATTAAACTTGTCAACCAAAACCCATTGAATAATACATATGCACATACAGGAGAGTAGTTGATTGAAGATGCTTTTTTTGATGGCTCAAATTTGTGCACTTGTCTGCTTTACCTGGAGGTCCCGGTAGACCTGGCCTTCCATCTTGCCCAGGGAGACCAGGATCTCCAGGGATACCGGGAATACCCTTTGCTCCTGGTGGTCCGCTAAAACCTACAAAACAAATAACGAGAGTCATGGAGTGATCAAAATATATGAGGGGATTAAAAGGATCCATTCTTTTAATTCTGAATTTGGAAAAAACACAGGTCAAGGAGGGACCCGGTTTACTTTATATAAAAGATGGTCCCACTGATATACCCATCACAAAGAAAAGGTATGAGAAAAGGTAATTATGAAGAAAGTAGTGGTTGACCAACATTTCGCCAAGGCTGATACACCAGCTGACACTGGGCATTTTTTAATTATCGACATTGGGTAACACATTTTTCTGTTGTCAATAATTGTCAGAAATGGGACTTTTTTGAGCATTACATGGTCTTTATTTGAGAAAGTATAACCCCCAGTGCACGCCGACTTTTCGGATTACTGAGTAAATTGTTGGTTACATTGTGTATTTCTTTATTTTTGAAAATACCATAATACCATTTAGTTATCTTAAAGCTGAAGTCCGTAACGTTTTTGGTTAAAAATGATCCGAAATCAATATTTGAGCAAGTACATAACCAACCAGTGTTCAAAACTATCGCCTTACTTTAGCCCGATTCACAACGGTTAGCTTATAATAATGTTTTCTAATTTGAGTGGTATGAGTAGGTTTTTGTGGGAAATTCAAGCATGGCACTGCATCATTACATCACATCTGTAAACATAAAGAAGTTGTCCCGGCTAGTAGGCTATCGCATGTGAGGATCCTGCAGGTGGAGGATCGTTTATAGCCTTTTCTCCCAGCAGCTAGAATAAATAAATGTATCATTTTGATGGCGGATTGTGATCCAGAAATGATTATGTGTTTATGAAACACATGTGAATGAAATTAAATTATACTCCAGTTTTAAATATGCTTCTGATTACAAATAGCCTGGGATTACACAAGATCTGTATTTTAAAGAAAACCAGTTCGAAGGGAGCATAGTTTGCTTTTTGGGTTAAAAGAATTTCTTAATATGAAATTTGAATCGCACGACAATTAGATTAGGCTGTACAGAAATTGAAATCTACATGCTAATACACACTATACTCATAGTCACACAATGCTGATGTTGTTAACATTAATAATTTGAGAATAAAGTATAACAATAATAATAATTTGCACGATTTGATGTGATATGAGCTAACCGATCTTTAGATTGAATAACCATTAGTAGCACGATTTATGGTAATGCTTTTTTCCTCAGTTGGTCAGAACAAACGTGGCAGACTTGTTACTTACTTGTTCAGATGGCAATGTACCGTGAAAATTCTTATTTGGGTCATATATTCCAAGACGTAGACTAGAATCTGTGATTGCGAAGTACAGTAAATATCCACACCGGTGCGGTGACTGACAACTACACATTCACCTCAAAACATTAGATTCATCTGCGCTGGAGCCGTGCCAGAGCACAACCCCACACACGGAAGATAATTCCGCAAAAAGCTGCAATTCCAGGATTTCAAACAGAGATGGCAACAAAGAGGCAAAATTTACAGATTTCAGCATTAAGCATATATTTATTTCACAGATTTTAGTACATCAAAAATGTACTCATTTTCAAATAATTTGTAATTATTTGACTAAAAATTTATGCTGAATAAATATAAATTTAATAGCAGGTTTTTAGGTTATTTCTTTAAATTGTGCAGTATCATATATTTTTACTTTATATTGGCCATCGAACAATCAAAAAATTTATATTGGCGACCACTAGTATATGGGTTTAGAACTGACGGCCCTGGCTGTAAAGCAAAATGTGACTAGTTGCAGCAAGAACATGCTACGATTGGCCAGCGAAATGTGGCCGTTATCTGATTGGCTTGAGTAGACTGTAGGTGGAGTCCACCTATTTGAATGCCACCTACAAATGAATGCCAGGCATAGATGTGTTTGTGACATAAAAACATATTTGTGAATGTGTTTTATATTTGCAAATCCCATTCTATTTATTTGTGAATTTAGTTCATTTTTGTGAACCTCCTAAAACACACACACACACACACACACACGCACGCACGCACGCACGCACACACACACACACGCACACACACATATTGTTGATCTCATTCTATTTAGTTGTGAATATGTTTAATTTTTTCTAATGTGTTTACATTTATTTGTGGATCATAATCTATTTATTTGGAATAAAGGAACAGTTCTAGTCTTATACTACTAGGAGGTAACAAGTTAAGACTGGTAATGCTCGAGCAGTGATAATATTCATGATTCATGAATATCCGCTTGTTAAGTCTGACGTCACGCGTCACCGCTTCCACGTCCAAACTCTCTAAATACCACGAGAAAACAACAAAAGGTGCTAATATACACTCACAATGTGATTTAATACTACCAAAAAAAAAATATAATTCTAACCTTTAACTCCATACCGAAATCCCAGATAGCCAGACAATGAAAATATAAATATAAATAAATAAATATAAAAATTATTTATGTTTTGAGCATGAAGACTGTAGTGTACACCGTAAGTTTGAAAACGTTTAGATTAAATGTTTAATATGAATAAACAGTGCTCATAAACGGCTGCTGAGGTAGTATTCTCAAGTGAAGCGAGTTGAGGCTTGGACCAGGAAACAGCGCTTCTTACGTCACCACTTAACAAGCGGATACATAATAAACTCCTTTGAGACACTCAAAAGTTTCTGCCTTGGCTTCATCAAAAGTAACAATATAAAAACAATTATCTAATTTAGCAAACAACATGTTGGCTTCATAATGATAACATATTTCCCTCATACACAGCATAAATAGTTCATTCTACATGAAGGTAGTAGCCAACATATTTGACTCACCTGGAACTCCGGCTTCTCCTTTTTGTCCCTTAAGTTGAACTGTAGGTGGGCCTAGGCCAGGTGGGCCTGGAATACCTGGGTCACCTCTGTCTCCCTTTGATCCTGGGAAACCTGGGCTTCCTGGTCGTCCTGGGACACCGTCATCTCCTGCAGGGGGACAGAGCACAATAATATTTCGTTCTACAAGGGACAGGGGCAGACTGGTGCCAAAAAGTGGCCCTGGCCCACCAAACCCGGTCTGCAACACACCGCACCACACCATAAATGAGTGGCATATTCTTGACATTATAATTTGTCTTTTCTGGTGTATATGGCAAATGGTAAAGAATTTTAAAGAATTTTTACAAGGGACAGTTTAATATTACTAAAGTTAAATACCAGTATTATCAGTCCATATGGCACAATGCTCCGGTATCGTCTAGAAGACTTGAATAGTGCAGAATGCGGACTGTTGTGGTGCCTTTCTATTGGTCATACAATAGAAGAGCTTGACATCTATCATTTTAAGGAATAGAGCTCCAATTGTAGAAAAGAGTATACAAATTATTTTGATGATGAAAAATACAGTAAACAGTACTGTGAAATATATAATGTTACAATTTAAAATAGCTGTCTTCTATGCGAATATATAGTAAAATATAATTGATTGCTGTGATCAAAGCTGAATTTCCAGCATCATTACTCCAGTCTTCAGTGTCACATGATCCTTCAGAAATCATTCTTATATGCTGATTTGCTGCTCAAGAAACATTTCTGATTATTAGGAATGTTGAAAAC
Source organism: Tor tambroides (assembly GCA_021397915.2). NCBI lineage: Eukaryota > Metazoa > Chordata > Actinopteri > Cypriniformes > Cyprinidae > Tor > Tor tambroides. The sequence goes on from JAFVLL020043217.1 coordinate 13,088, forward strand.
TGTTGTGCTGCTTCATATTTTTGTAGAAAATGTGATAAAACTCAGTCTTGGGTAAGATTAAAAAATATAAATTAATATTTTTCTTCAACAATGTTGCATTAAATCAAAGATTATGAAGTGAAGTGACCAAGTATGGTGACCCATAGTCAGAATTTGTGCTCTGCATTTAACCCATCCAAATGTACACACACAGCAGTGAACAACCAATGCTGCAGCACCCAGTGAGCAGTTGGGGGTTTGGTGCCTTGCTCAAGGGTCTCACCTCAGTCGTGGTATTGAGGGTGGAGAGAGCGCTGATTATTCACTCCCCCCACCGACAATACCTGCCGGACCTGAGACTCGAACCCGTGACCTTCGGGTTGCAAGTCTGACTCTCTATCCATTAGGCCACGACTGCCACCATTACAGAATACAAAAAGGGACTTTGATTGAATTGATTTAAGTGACAGTAAAGATATTTACACTTGTTACAAAGTACTTCTAATTCAAATAAATGCTGTTCTTTAACTGAGAACCATTATACCAATAATAAAACCATTATTAATAATTGATCACAAATAATAACTGATAATTAAGCAGCAAATTAGGCAGCATTAGAATGTTTTGATTGATGCTGAAAATTCAGCTTTGATCACAGAAATAAATTACATTTTAAAACATCCTAAAGAGAAAACCACTATTTTAAGTGTAATATTTCATAATATTAAGCTATTGTTTTACTGTATTTTTGATCAAATAAATTCAATCTTTCAAATAAATACATAAATAAAACGCCTTAATTATTTTAAACTTTTAACCACCAGTGTGTATATAAAATAGGCTAATGCATGTGAATTAATAAGCAAATTATATTTTTATTAGTCTTATAATATAAATCACTTTCCTATGCACAGCACTCGAAAGCAAAAGTCTTCAGATTTACAATGTTCTAGAGTAAGATTGAGAATGATTTTATAGATTTTTAAACATTTTCTTAGACACGTGAAATCACGGAAGAAAGCAGATTTACATTAACTCTTATCTCATGTCTGCTGAAAACTGCATTATGTAGCCTACATTGTGACGATTCGAATAATGGCATTAAAATCTGAGAAATTTGAAAAGGCCAGTAGTAGTTTGCATTCCTGAAAATTAATGTCTGTCGTTTAACTAAACGGTTGGCAAATATTGCTGAATTGTCTCGTCATGTTTAGCTGCTTACATCTTACCTCAGCTCGCATTCAAGTCGCGCGCAGCTCAGCGTCTGTGAACGGTAAATCCTGCCTTCTACACTTTGATTGGCTATTTCAAACATTTTGACATTGACGAGCGCTTTTGAGCCACTGCACTGAGCGAGAGCACACTAAATTAGTTAGAATTTTTGAATGAAGTGGGCCGTGCAGCCCGGGCCATTCGCCTGGGCCGATGGAAGGATATACGTACAATGACTGCAATCCATTTTTTATATATATTATGCAAAGGGCCGGCCCACATTGTACAGCGGCCCACCGGGAAAACTCCCGGTGCTCCAGATGGCCAGTCCACCACTGACAAGGGACTTTATGAAATTGTTTCAGAAATTTGAGCTGAAGCCAAAAATGGTATCAGACCTTTTGGTCCTGGAAAGCCTTGTCTGCCAGGGTTGCCAGAGGCACCTGCAGGTCCCGGAGCACCCATCCCACCAATGTCTCCTTTAGGCCCTGTAATAATGATATAGGATTAGTAGAGAAAGACCATAGAGAAACAAGACATACATTGTATATATTAAATGAATACAGTCAAATATGATAACATCAGGGGATATTGCTCTCATATTACATATTATCATATTACCAGGTAGTCCTGGTAGGCCATCTTGACCAGATAGTCCTGGACCCCCAGGTGGACCAGCAGGACCAGGAGGCCCAGGAAATCCAGGGCTTCCTCTGTCACCTTGCAACCCTTTAAAACTCGAACCTGGGGGGCCACGGTCTCCTTTCTCTCCATTCGCACCAGGGACTCCTGATGAAGAGAAGACGACAATGGTGTAATATAGTAAAACACTACAGAGTTGTTTTACTAAGAACCATAACAGGGGTCCTAACATCAGTGTTTGATAACGCTTACGAGATACACTTTATGGAATGCACATTTTTTATACTTACTTATACTTTTATACTTAAGTTATTGGCAAGTTTTACATGCATAAGGTTTATAATCCTTTTATTAGACAAAGAATAAATATATCTTTAATTCAAGATTCTTTCTGGTCTCACAGTTCATTAAATGCTTGAATAGTCCACAGGAAGAGCTTCTCTGTTTATGTTTTGACACATTTTTTCTACAAAAAAATTGCAGACATACCAGGAGACCCCATAGAGCCAGGAGCTCCAGGAGGACCAGGGGGGCCCTGGGGGCCAAAGGCAGGGGGCCCTGGGGGACCACGAGGACCAGGACCACCAGGAAAACCAGGATCACCTAAGTGCAAAATGAAAACGCAAAGATCATTTGGAAATAATTAAAAAAAAATCATGTTAGAAAAATTGAAAGATATCTAATTTGTTTACAGTCCAACATTACTATTTAATTTCTACCTTTAGATCCAGGAGCACCGTCAAGACCTGAACGACCTGGTGCACCAGGGCTTCCAGGGAAACCAGGATCACCTTTAGGACCGGGACCACCTTTACTGCCTGGTAATCCTGTAGGACCTGGAGGTCCAGGTAGACCAAAACCAGGCTCTCCCTTTGGGGACAAAGACACTCATTTGAGCACTTTAAACTTAAAGCTATAGATCAATTTTGTGTAGATGTCACAGTTACGTCACTAGCAGCTGCGCGTGCATTGTGATGGCAGAAACACACGGTAACAAGCGGAGTGAAATGGGAAAAATCCGCGGAATAAGAGATAAAATGTACTGTTGTGCCTTTGGATGTCGGAATCGGAATGCAAATAATTTTTATAGAATACTGTCGTCAAAAACGCCATTTGAAGCTAAACGCAGACGTTTAAACGGACAGACTAATGAATGAAACCTGCTATGATTACTCTACTTTTAAAGCATAAATTTGATTTAAACAATTGGTCTACAATAATATTCACAAATGCAGTTCATTGGGAACATATTATATTTGCCCTGCAGTTACAGCATGAAATACTATTTAAACCTATAACATTTAACAATTAATGTTACCTATTTTGTCTCACAATTCTTTTTTGAGACTTTTTTCTCGCAAATGCAACTTTATATCTTGTATTTCGGACTTTATAACTCGATTTAACTCAACGATAGCGAGTTTGTCCATTCTGAGGGGAAAACGCCAGAAGTGTGGGATATAAACTCAAAAGAGAGAATAACGAGTTGATTTTTCTTATCAGAATTGTGAGATATAATCTCGGAATTGCGAGAATAAAGTCAGAATTTTGAAATTTTGAAATATTGAAATTTTAACGCTGCTGCCACTGCCAGACCAAAAAAACGATGACAGCTGTGGTTAAACGAGATAAACCGAGAGGACTGGACAGAAACGATCATCAAAAATGCATGCGTTTGCAAATGCACGCACACTTCTTATCAGAAAAGGTTCAATAAAGTATTATCTTTTGTTGTTATGGGCACATCTAAAGATTTCTTATGCATCTCACTACTATGTTGTGTATGAACTAATGTCTGTGTGCATATGTGTAAAACAACAAACTGATGATTTATAAGCTTAATTATATGTAATTGTATATACATTGTTATGAGTAATTGTGGCTAGAATAATAATGTCGCTGTAAAAATATTTGCCTGCTGAAATTGAAATATACAGTCGTGGTCAGAATTATTGGCACCCTTGGTAAATATGATCAAAGAAGGCTGTGAAAATTAATTTGCATTGTTAATCCTTTTGATCTTTTATTTAAAAAATTAACAAAAATCTAACCTTTCATTGGATAATAAGAATTTAAAATGGGGGGGAAATATCATTATGAAATAAAGGTTTTTCTCTAATACACATTGGCCACAATTAACGGCACCCTTTTATTCAATACTTTTTGAAACCTCCATTTGCCAGTTTAACAGCTGTAAATTTTCTCCTATAATGCCTGATGAGGTTAAAGAACACCTGACAAGAGATCAGAGACCATTCCTTCATCCAGAATCTCTCCAGACCCTTTAGATTCCCGGCTCCATGTTGGTGATTCTTCTCTTCAGTTCACCCCACTCATTTTCTATAGGGTTCAGGTCAGAGGACTGAAATGGCCATAGCAGAAGCTTGGTTTTGTGCTCAGTGACCAATTTTTGTGTTGTTTTTGAGGTTTGTGTTTGGATTATTGTCTGGTTGGAAGATTCAAACATGGCCCATTTTTTATCTGTTGGTATTTGATAGAATCCATGATGCCATGTGTCTAAACAAGATGTCCAGGACCTCCAGCAGAAATATAGGCCCACATCATCAAAAATACAGCAGTATATTTCATTGTACACATGGGGTACTTTTTATCTCTGTGTTCACTAAACCCATCTTGAGTGTTTGCTGCTAAAAAGCTAATTTTTTAGTTTCATCTGACCATAGAAGCCAGTCCCATTTGAAGTTCCAGTCGTGTCTGATAACTGAATATGCTGGATTTTGTTTTTGGATGAGCTAGGAGAATTTTTCTTGAAACCCTCCCAAACAACATGTGGTAATGTAGGTGCTGTTTGACAATTTTTTTTAAGGTTTTCTGACCCCGAGACTCACCTATTTTCTGCAATTCTCCAGCTGTGGTCCTTGGAGAGTTTTTAGTCACTCAAACTCTCCTTCTCACCGTGCATTAGGATGATACAGACACACGTCCTCTTCCAGGCAGTTTCGTAACATTTTATGTTGATTGGAAATTCTTAATTATTGCCCTGATGGTGGCAATGGGAATTTTGACTGCTCTAGCTCTTTTCTTAAAGCCACTTCACTAATTTGTGAATTACTGTACTACCCAATTACTGTATCTTTTGCTGCACATCAGAACTAGATACTTTGTTTTTTCTCATTGTGATGGATGATTAAGGGAATTTGGGCTTTGTTTTCCCTCCTATTTATATTTCTGTGAAACAGGAAGCCATGGCTGGATAATTTCATGTTCATAATCACCCTGGAGTGCTCAAAATTGTGAATATGAATGGGAATATACTTCAGAGATATTTTACTCATAAGAATTTCTAGGGGTACCAATAATTGTGTCCAACGTGTATTTGAGAAAAACATTTATTTCATAATGAGATTTTCCCCCATTTTCAATTGTTTTATTTCAATGAAAGTTTAGATTTTTGTGATTTTTTTAAATAAAAGATCAAAAGGATTAATAATGCAGGTTTATTTTCAGAGCCTTCTTTGATCATATTTACCAAGGGTGCCAATAATTCTGACCACGACTGTATATACATCTTCATGACTAGATAGACACTGTGAGTTTGTCTTTACTATACACATTAGATGTGAGTCACTCAACCGAAGGGAATCCTGTCAGATCGTCTATCCTTTGAGTAAAAGCACGTGAGGGTCGGCCAATCTGGTTTCATCCATTAAAGTTAACCTTTTCAAATAACAATCGCGGTCCCCGACAGTGAGTGACCTTTCATATGCAGGTAAAATCGGAATTTCTCCAGTTATTGTTAAAAAAAAACAAGCTAACAGACTTCATAGCTAGTGTTAGTGAAGCGGTCAGGGGGCTCTTTCTGCCACCACCTAAGCTCCGCCCACAGAAAAACATCACAATGTTTACTAACAGAAAAAGGGTCTATTAATTCCTAATACAGTCCACTCATTTATTATAACCGTAATGCACTCTAATTTTTAGTAGTAAAAATCAGTTTACTACTAAAAATTACTAAAAATACTACAATACTGGTTGCAGTATACAACCAGTAAACATAATGCCCAAACAAATTGCCCACAATTCAATACAGACATGACAGTCAAGTATAAAAAAGGAAAACAGATGCACATAGCAGATTCATTTCTTCCTGCAAATTTCAGTTTGCACTTGTAGCCTACTCCTCTTTCAATATTCAGTAATCAACTGATTAAAATGCCAAATGATGAATGAATGAATGAATCCAAAAATATAATCGCTACCATTCAAAACTTTAAGTCTGTAAGCTTTTTTAACATTTTGAAATATTGTAAGTCTCATATGCCCAACCAAGGCTGCATTTATTTGACAAAAATATAGTAAAACAGTAATATTGTGAAACAGTATTAAAATAACTGTTTTCTATTCAAAGTAATTAATTCTTGCAATGGCAAAGTTTAATTTTTTAATAGACATCACATGATCCTCAGAAACCATTCTAATATGACATTTTTTTCCAGAATTTTTTGATTAATTCATATATTTAAAAAGAACAGCATTTATTTGAAACAGAAATATTTTTTAACACAGATGTCTTCACGATCACCTTTGATCAAACTCATGCATCCTTGTTGAATAAAATTCAGCATTAATTTAGTATTAAATTATTTTTAACTCCTACTGACCCCAAAATTTTGAATGAAAGTGTACAGTATTTTGGCAATGTGCAATAGAATGATTCAGAAACTGATGATTCAGATATTCGGTTATCACCTGATGGTAAAATACTCATGTATTGGTGAAGTTTATAAAATCATATTGTATTGTTTAGATTAAATGTTTCATACTTTGGATCCAGGAAATCCAGGCTGACCAGGCAGTCCGTCCAAACCTGGTCGTCCAGGAATACCAGGTCCACCAGGGGAACCAGCAATACCAGGAAATCCTGAAGAATATGGACAAAACTGTTAGACATATGGACAAAACGGTTTCTCACTACCCAAATTAAAAAAAATTACTTTGTGGAACAATACATGTTTATAGAGAAATTAACTGGGAGGTATTTGGCCAAATCTGACTTTTTTCAATGAATAATGCTCATTTTCTCCTTTAAACTATTTTTATTGAATTGGAAAACACATAGCAGCAGACAATCCACATGAGTCTATTAGTGTTTCAATTGCAGGAAAACATTGTACCTTTAGGACCAGGGGGTCCTGGCAAACCAATACCAGGAAGACCAGGATCTCCTTTGGGTCCAGGTAAGCCAGGGAACCCAGGCTGTCCTGGTAGGCCTGGATTACCTGTACATATATAGAACCAGTCTCTGCTGAAGTCTGAATTCCCAACCTGCTCCATATTCATTTAAGACCACTAAATGTATGCAGACAAACTATAGTCAGTTATTTTTTCTTTACCTGGACTTCCTGGAAAACCTGGATCTCCATCACGTCCTTGGGGTCCACGTTCACCTTTTTCTGACACTTCCAACCCAGGTTCACCTTTCTGACCTACCCATTCAAACAAATATTGAGATGATGTAATGTCCATTATAAGATCACTGCTACACTGAAACATGCCAAGCTACAAGTTACAGCAGTCAGCTGCACTTCTAGTTATCACATAAACAGGTAACTACACTTAATTACCTTGATTAGTGTAAAAATAGCATATATGTAATTCATATGATTCACATTATGAATTGACTGACAACCTTAAAATAATCTGAACTTAAAAACAAGACAAAGTATTGCTTTTTACCTGGTGCTCCAGGGGCCCCTGATCTTCCTGAAACACCCTGGATACCTTTCTCTCCAGGAGGTCCCTGAGGGCCAAATCCTGGGGGACCTGGCAGACCCCTGTCTCCTGGAGGTCCTGGCAAGCCAGGTTCACCTGATGGACCTTGTGAGCCTTTCACTAATGCCGAACCCTGTAAGAAAAAAAAGGCTTATTTCACTACAAATTGTTTTGTGAATCTGTTATTAAAGTCATGCAGAGCCTTGTTTCTCGTTAGAAACACAAAAAGTGAGTTTACATAGAAGTCTTAAATGCAGAGCAATAAAAAAGAATTATTTTTAATTTTAAGGGTTAAATAGAGGTTGAACATGTTCTCCAAAGGTTGACTAAGATAAATGGTAATTCAGTAGCCTGAGAATTATTATTATCATCAACAATTATTGCCTGGCCTGCCTGGTATTATTATGTCTGTGTATTATTATATATCAATGTACTTAGCTGTATAAAAGACCCAGAAGTTGTAATTCTAATGAGAAGTAAATAAACACTCACAGGTGGTCCTCTGAGGCCTGGGGGACCAGGAACTCCATCACGACCAGGTCTTCCGTCGAGTCCCGGCAGACCTGGAGAGCCAGGAAAGCCTGTGTCTCCCTTATCTCCTTTCACACCCGGAATAGAGAGTGCATCGCCTGGGTCACCCTTCTCTCCAGGCACTCCAGGGACACCCTGAGGTCCTGGTATTCCCTAAAGTGTAGAAGTGTTAGATGCTTATGTGTCTCTTAATCACTCTGAATCATCTGTCACTTTAAACACATCTGTCACTTTTATCCAGCATGTGTGAGGAAGAACTCACAGATGGGCCCATGAGCCCTGGCCCTCCCGGGAATCCTCTGTCTCCTTTAGATCCAGGCAAACCAGGTGCACCTGACATAAAAAAAGTGTAACGTGCTGCTTGAAAAACATCTGTGCTTTATATAAAACAGCCGTTTGTTGTGAGATTAAAGTTTTGTTCTTTAGTTCTGAAGAACATGGATAAAATGTACAGTGAAGATACTTATTTTAAGGGCGCATTCACACTTGTAGTTCGGTTTTCTTGCTTTGTTTGGACCGCACCAAAAAAGAAAATCATACATTTGGTCCAAGTCCGCTTAGCGTTCACACTGGCATTTTTGACAGCGAACCTAAAGATACCAAACCTAAAGGCATAGTCATATTTTCACAACCTGAATGTTCGGGTTAAATGATGTATATTTTGTGACGGAACTTACCGAACACTCCAAACAATAGGTGTATTCGACTTATAGCAGCACTGCGCAGACCGATCAGTGAATGCGTATTTTGATACACCGATCAGTCTGCACAGTGCCGCTTTAAGTCGAATGCACCTAATGCCGTCTGCAGGACTAAGCACGCTCATTGTTGCTTGTATGTATTATTTTATTTTTACCACCTGCAAACTCACGAAGCGCTCATTAAAGGCACTTTTCTGCCTTGTTACTCCACATTTACCCCCTGTCCATTTTGTTTTGGGTACACCACTTGTTCCGCGTCGTCAAATCATGTCGCATATAGCGTTGCATCTTGTCATTACATCCTGTTTTTGGTTCATTTAGAAGTATTTGGTCCATGTTGCATTCATATTTCATTCGGACTGCACCAGAGTTCGTTTGGAAGCGGATCGAGTCCCATCTTTTTAGCAGTCTTGGTCTGCTTGTTTGGTGCACACCAGGGTTCGGATGGGAGCGTTCACACTTACTCAAATGAACCGCACTGAGCAATTGCACCAAAGTTCGTTTTAATCGAACCAACCATGACAAGTGTGAACACACCCTAAGTTGACTTTAATCTTACCTGGATTTCCAGGAGGACCTGGAAACCCTGGGGGTCCTGGGACAGGGTTTCCATTAGTGAAACAATTGACACATGTCTCTCCTTTTTGACCTAAGACAGTTGGTATTACAAATTATTAGACACAAAATTCCTCAAACCTTCCAAAGGTATGCGTGTACATACAGATTTTTGTTTTCTAATATGAAATAAAAGGCAAACCTTTCTGTCCTGTTTCTCCTGTAAATCCTCGCTCCCCCTGCAGGCCTGGAGGACCAGGAGGACCACGATTACATTCTGCGTTGCCGTTTAATATTCCTGGGGGACCAGGAGGTCCTGGGACTCCTTGGAGACCTGGTGGACCTGTTCTCCCAGGTGGTCCAGGGAGGGAGATTCCAGGCTGTCCCTCATCACCTTTTTCTCCTCTCTCTCCAGGTAAACCTGGTGGACCGGAAGGACCTGGACCTCCAATTCCTATAATGACAGATTTATTTAATTCACTGCATTAATATATTAACATGAATTACACATGACTTCACTGCAAATGAAAAGCTAAAAGAACTGTAATGAAAATCTAAGTGAAAGACATTACAAAATAACATTAAAAACTTTTAATAAAAAAAAAAGCTTGCAGCTTACCTGCAGGTCCTGGTGGACCAGGTGGCCCCTGAATACCTACCAAAAGATGAATATGCATTGACTACTTATACACACAACATCGTATAACATATTTTTATGCATAAACAGGAGATAAATTATATTTCTGGTCGCTTTCTTCAATGTCTGACCAGGTCACAATACATGACCTAGAATTGTATCACTGAGAAGGAGCCAAATTCTGTTTCATGACAATGACATAAATGGCCAATACAAACTGTTAAATGGGACTTGTTCATTTGATAATACATGCATGTCGTTCAGGGAACCATGCATGAGCAAAAATAATGAGAAGCCTGAGTAATGTTTTATTCTTTTTGCACAATTGAATAAACTAAGTTAAGCGTGACCTTGAGTGGTGTCTAAAGCGGCTTTCACACTCCATAGTTCTAGGAACTAGTCAGCATGGTGGTTCCTAGAGAACCAATTTCCTCCTCGGACAGTTTTCTTGATTACATTCGCACTGACAGCACGAACTATGAAGTGACTGACAGTGATGTCTTTATGCACGGCATTTACAAACATCAACAACCCGTGAATGGAGAACGCTGTGAGCGGAGTACAGGGCTGGACGATATGGCCAAAAAAATAATCACGGTAATTTTTTTCATATCAGTCGATAATAACTGATATAAATGTCAAATCTTTATTTCTTTCAAGTTTAAAGCCAGATTTTTGTTCCAAAGTGAAAGTTGTAGAAACCAGACCATTAATTTTCCTTAACAATATAAATGTCTTAATAGAAAAATGAATTTCTTCATCTCTGCATGTTCTAATGTGTGATATTGTTTTAAATCAAGAAACAGGTTTGTGTTGCCTGATAATATTAATAATAATATTATTTTTTTGTCTCTTAGAAATGCACATTTGATAGTAGTAGTAGCTTGAGTTAGGATGCAGATGTAAATTTTTGTTCATTATCAAAATCAGTAACATCTGTAAAAACTGTAGCAACCTCATTTTTATATGGTGAAATTTAATTATTCTGACCAAGTTTTTTAACCATTTTTTAAATTAACCATTAGTCTCCCATAGTAGCATACATTTAAATCATGATAAACACAGTTAAAACCACACATATAGCACACCCCAATACCACAGTAAAAATATAACTACGTTTTTTTTTTTTTTTTGGTATTTGTATGAAAAAAGTAGCCTAAAAACATTCAGTATAAATGCACACATAGCTTAATCACAAAAACATATTATAATTATATTCCATTACTCTTATAATAAAATTCAATAGGCTATGAATATCCCAAATTTCTGCCACAATACCAACTGTTAGTGTTACTACAGTATATCCATGGTAAATGATTGCGATTTGTAGATTGAAAAGCCTTCTGACTGTATCGTTGCGCACAGTGTTTCTGCTGTTTGTCAGCGCTGTTTCATCTGGCTTTAAACTAGTTTAAATCAGCGAGTCATTTGTCTTCTTTGCTGAACTCAAGCGCTTCACACTTCATCTCACAGCGCTGTTTAGTGCTCGCATATCAGCAAGTAAACGCATCTGCTCTAGTAAGCTCACGCTGCTGGCGCATAAACATTATATCTAACATTTATCAAACTCTTCGTATCGTTTTATTGAGGAAAATTACATTGCGATAATTATCGCTATCTATTTATTGACCAGCCCTAGTTAGGAGGCGAAATCTCTCATCAGAAACAACAAAGTGCATATGTACCTACATGTGAAGTAAGAGATTAATTCATCATACACTGCAGACAACATCACTGATTATAGCTTATGGCTTTTTTAGAGTGCTTACACTCACGCTAGACTGAATTCAGTGATATTCTTTGATAAATGTATATGTTCTTTGCTCGCTGTATAATTTATTCTTTGTTTGAATAATAGTGGACATGCGGCATTATAATTAAACTTAAAATGTCTTTTTATTAAATGTGATCAGGTTAAAAACAAATTCAGGCTTATTAAAATATTTTGTCATAATATGGATAGCCTACTTGCCTAAAACGTTATGATGTGCGTAGTTAATAGATTACATTTGGCTACAGACAGTGGTTTGATTGCGTTTGACCAGAGACTAGAGCGTAATTAAACAGCTGTGCTAATGTGATTGATGGCGGCTGTCTTGAGAAGCGAGAAAGCTTCCGAAAACGGCTCATAAAAAGGATAGGACGTGAATGGGTTTCACAAGACGGAATGTAAAATTATGGTAGCCTAATATCACGTGAACATTTCACATGAAATTCTGTCAGTGTGAGGTGGCGATGTAGGGACGCGCGCCACGAGGCGCGCAAGAAAAATACAACCACACTAGGCTATATATTTCTGGTCAGTTTAATAAATAATTAATCACAAAACTATCACAAAAATTAAGTATCTTGGGGATGATCGAGGGGCACAAGGAAAATCTCAGACCCAGCCCTGTGGCGGGGGGTGCTGCAGCACCCTCAGCACCCCTAGTTCCCGCGGCCATGCCTAAAAGCAGGTACTTCCACCAATAGTTCTGTGCGAAAGCCCCTTAAATACCTGACAGTCCTCTGTCTCCTTTAGGGCCAGGGAATCCTGGCTCGCCACTGTCTCCTTTTGGTCCTATTCCACCTATGCCTGGGAATGGCCCATCCTATTGGGTGAAAAGGTTTCATAAGTAAACTAATCAATGTTAAAGGGGTCATATGATGCGATTTCAAGTTTTCCTTTCTCTTTAGAGTGTTACAAGCTGTTCATGAATAGATAAGATCCCTGAAGTTGCAAAGACTAAAGTCTCAAAACCAAAGAGATATTCTTTATCAAAGTTAAGACTCTGCCACGCCCCCCTAAAACGGCTCATTCAAACACACCCCCACATGTCTACGCCACGATGTGGAAATATTTGCGCAATGCCGCCCAAATGTTCACGCAAAAAAAGAAGGCGTGGTTTCAGTAACCGCAGTAGTGTTGAAGCAGCCATGTCAGTGAGACGCTGTGTGTTTCTATGCCAAAGCAAAAGCACTTTATTTGGCCTTACGAAAGTAGATGCATTTAGGAATCATTAAGATTACTTACAACAGAACAGCACAACCCAGATGTTATCACAACACACTATGGACGACCGTTTCGTGAACCTAGGAGAGGAGGTAATTCTGACTTTGCTATGACAATCTGGCGCTTCTGAATCAGCGACTGTAAGTATGTTTTGTTATTAGTTTAAGTATTTACTATTGACTGTTCAAATGCGGAGTTTTGCGTGCCGTGTGTGTGTGTGCGCGCGCGCGCGTGAGTTTGTGTGAGAGAGAGAGAGAGAGAGAGAGAGAGAGAGAGACAGGGTCACATCACAGTGGAGTTCTTAATCGCGGCTTGTGTGCAAACACATACGAGCATCATCACTGTGTCTGTCACGCGACTCTGTTCCCCTTTCGGGCTTGAACTGATGGTAAAACTAATGACATTATTAACTGTCTTTACTTTTATTTTGAAAGATGAAGCTCGCGATTATGGTAAGGGCCGATACATTTCCGACGAGTGCTTGTGGTGTTCGGCCAATCACAATGCACTGTGCCAGTTGGCCAATCAGAGCAGACTGCACTTGTCGGAAGGAGGGACTTTGTAGAAAACGACGCATTTGAGAGAGGCGGGGCATAGAGGAACTAAAAATAATGTACAGTATTTGAAAAAATAATGTGTTTTTTGAACATTAAAACATGTCAACATATTCTGTTACACCAAATATACAAAATAATGATCTTTAAAAAAGCATCATATGACCCCTTTAAAATATGATAAATAATAATAAATATCAGGCATCTGTAAAATGGCAGAATAGAACAGAGAAATAGTCAGCATACCCTGTATGATGGAGGTCCAGGAGGTCCTCGATCACCTTTCTCACCCTAAAGGCAATAATAAAAGAATGTATCAAACCAGGGGATTTTCTCAGAGAAGGCACAAAAAATAGTATGACAATGAATGCTATATTATGATAATGTCCATGTTCATTCACAATATGTATGCAAATCCACCAGACAAAAATGGAAACTAACGAAATAATTACAAAATCCTAATTTAAATTCAATTCAAGTAACAAAATGACCTGTGTGTGTGAGCTGGTTTTAATGAATGCTCAGCTCAGTTACATTAAAGCTGCAACTCTGTGCCTGTGATCATCATTAGACAAGGTTTACTATGGATCTAATGTTGCGATCACACCGAAAAGAAAGTTCAGTACTTACTCTTGTACCGTCTCGCCCCGATAGACCAGGAGGACCTGGTTCTCCTCTATCACCCTAAAAAAAGATATGTCACAACAGTATTAAAGAATATCATCTGTGTGATAAACCTTACTGAATATCTATTGTAGACAGCTTACTGGATATCCAGGGAGGCCTTGTTCACCATCTTTGCCAGGTTTTCCCTTATAAAATAAATATATCAACACATAAATGTCATAAAAGCCTGTCTTTTGTAATCTGTAAACATAACTAGCAGTTACTAGTAGAGTACTACTAGTAGAGTAGTTGGGGTTTCATTAGGCTTCAACTCACCCTCTTTCCAGGCTCCCCAGGTTCTCCTTTCTCACCTTTCTGGCCCCCTTGTGGACCCTGTTAGACAAAGACATGACTGTTAATAACAAAATGAACAAAAGCAATAAAGAAAGCATAATCCACATCATATTTATATGTACACATAATGTAATCTATCAGATGAATACTATACTACTGTGAGAGGTCAAGTTGCCAGTGTTTTTAATGAATGTAGAACGAAACGAAAGGAAACAAAAAGAAAAATACATACAGGGGGTCCAGGGGGACCTGGAAAACCAGGATCTCCAGTGGCGCCACGATCACCCTGTTGAAAAACAAACACAGCAAAACATTAATCAAAACATACACTGATACACTTGCTATCATGCAATGTAACTCAGGGACATTTTACTGTTTGTCATTATGTATGACAAAAAAGTAATTGAGTCGAATATGACCAAAAACTGGATTTGGGCTGGGAGTAAAAAAAAAAAAAAAAATCTTTAAAATTAATAAGACACTAAGTGCGAGATTTACTAACAGCTCCTGCCAGCACAACCCCTTTTTCACATTAAAAAAAATACTGTCAGGGTTTACTAAAGACACACATTGAAAAATTAGAGATGACATGGCATGGACAGAGTTATTTTTGTTGCTAACCTTATTACATTTTCATGTGTAGTATTCTCCCTTACAGACACAAAATTTATAGGAGGAGAGTATTTGAATGTATCATGCAAGTTTTGCACTAGTCAGTTTACTGGCATTTGTGCAATTATTTAACGGCCAAAAAAGCATGTCTTAAGCCAATATGGAATTATGTTATTAGACTACATATACCTGATTATCATCGCTAATTGGTAGATTGCATTGGTCATTATGAGTGATTATGGAAATGACTGGCTATGCCCTGTTTAGTAAATCTGGTTCTAAAAGGTTTGAATTTGCCCTGTTTAGTAAATCTGGTTCTAAAAGGTTTGAATTTGCCCTGTTTAGTAAATCTGCTTCTAAAAGGTTTGAAGCAAGTAAATGATGTTACCTTTTCTCCTTGTTGAATGACTGTATCAGGTAAGCCTGACACTTCGCCAACCTGCCCTGGTGGCCCAGGAGGTCCTTGTAATCCACGGTCACCCTTCACACACAAAAATACACACATTAAAAACCCAACTGTTAATAAACCTGACAAACATGTTGTTCTTGTCAAAGAACCAGCTGCATACCTTCTCTCCTTTGGGTCCTTGGAAGTTCAATCCCATGTTTCCCTTCAAGGTAAAGAGACACATTAGCACTTTGACAAAAAGTGAGATAAGTAAAACTTGACACTGTTCAGTTGCAGCATTCAAACTTACCTTTGGCCCTGGTGGACCAGGTGGGCCTGGACGCCCCTGAAAGACAGTGGAAGTTACAAATAAAATTAATTGTAGTATTTGCAAAATTCTAAAACTGTATGAGCCAGATTCACAGCCCTTCATCTAAAATATGCGTGGTGGAGTCTAATTCACAAAAGTTTACAGCTGCACAAATTAACAAAGAAATTGAAATCAGTGTCTTACCTCATACCCTTGTGGACCAGGAGGACCAACAGGACCTGGAAGACCTGGGGGTCCAGGATCACCCTATATATCATAACCAGAGTGTTATGAACTAGAGTTATTTCATATTTATCGGCACTTCAAGAAATGCACATATTTTCTTTTAATTTGCTGGTATAGTATAGAAGGCAGAAATAGTCACAAATGTGACATAAAGTTGCAATTATAAGAAACTTTTTAGGGCAGCTTTAACTTTAAGGTGGCTTGTATAGTAAAGAATTGAATCTTGTTATGATACTCGTTTGAAAGGGTACACACTGAAATCTACTGTGAGCATATCCCCAGTTTGGGTCAAATTATGCTTTGATTTCAAAATGATGTTTTCATATTACCCCAAACATTTATGGGAACATGAGTTTCACTGTTCTTTGGAAAAAATCGGGTTCTGTTGCTAATTGGTTTAGAAATGCTCACCCTGGAGCCTGGTAAACCATTAAAGCCAGGAGACCCATTTTCTGAAGGGCGATTAATTTCTGTGACATCCCCAGGCTCCCCCTACAGGAGAAAAGAGAAGGTATTTATAAACATAATTTCACTCATATCCTAATATGCATTGAAGGAAGTGTGACACTGCAATGCAGAACATAAGCATGTGCATTATGGAATTAAATAATTGCCTTTTGTCCTATAGAACCTGGTGGACCCTGTGGAGACAAGAAAATATGAATTATTTTGAGAATAATGACTTCAAATACTTCTGTGAGTGCATAACTGTATGCTTGCAACTTTGAAATGTGACATAAATGTGACAACACTTACTGGTGAACCCACTAAACCCGGAAGGCCTGGACTTCCTGAGAATCCTCTATCACCCTTGTAAAGAAAAATGTTTATATTTGTTTGCTCTTTTTAAAGTTTTACTTGTGAACAGACAAGAGATACTTGTTTGAATTGTTTCATACTTTGGTTCCGTTACAGCCTGGAACTCCTTTGGGTCCTGGGGGGCCATCCTGTCCTGGGAGACCCTGTCAGACAAAAACAGCACATACATGCTTATAACTATAATTATTACTATTGAAAAACATAGAAAACAAGTTTTCTGCAAATTATGTCTGACAGAGGCATAATTTGATGATTTGATCCAAGCCAATATTACACATATTACACTGACAGTGAACTTCATTGTCAACAATATTCAATGTGGATTTTATCAATCAGTTCTTGCAGCCATAATCATGTAATCTGCTTAAGAAATGTCCTCTAAAAAGTCTGTCTCTTATTGATTCACTCACTGGGATTCCTGGTGTTCCTGGGAAACCTGGTAATCCAGGAGGTCCCTGCAAAAACAGAAATGGTCAGCATTTGTTGATAACTATAGATCCATTATGAGCCATATGAGCTGTTGCTAAGAAACTCTCACTCTTATTCCTTTAGGCCCACTCGGCCCTGTAGGTCCATCATCACCCTGTGAGAGAAACAAAGTCCAGTTTTAATAGAAGCAATAGTATAGCTGATCAATAAGAGATTCGGGTTGATCAGTAATTATATATACAAATATATGAATATCACAGTGGACTGATGTCCTGACCACTGACCTTCTCTCCACGAGGTCCAGTCGGCCCTTCTGGTCCTGGGAAACCTGGAACACCTGGTTGGCCCGTTAAACCTGGAAACCCTCGCTCACCCTGTCATTATAGTTAGGAAAGTGTTTAAAGAAAGACATAAAAGAGACCAAAGGAGAGACAGCATCATAGAGAGCCATTATCATTATGGATGTACACAGAAGATCACATCATTCAGAAAAACCAATAAAACAAAGTAATGTAAACACTTCATGTGATCCTATTAGACTAGCTTCTCAGATAAGATTTCAAAACCACAAACATCTAAGCATACAGCGATACATTACCTAGTGGAGCACTTCTGGTAGCACAGGTAAAAATAAAAAGAGTCAGGCTTTTGTTGAGTTCATGTTCACTTCTTTTGAACTTTAAATGACTATGGTTTTGCCTAGTGAAAGGGCTAGAATAGCCACACAGTGGATGCATTAAATACATTCATATTACACATCAGTCTACAGGTGCGTTCCATTCGACTGTAAGTGCCCTACAAAGTGGATTTCACAGGCTATTCCAATCTGAAGGGAGCAAACATGTTCAGTTTGTAAGGCACGGTAAACGGCATAGGGAATAATGGAACATCAATTCATCAATACATACATATGCATATTAAAGTATAGGGTAACATTTATTTCGATAGTCCACTTTAGACATTCTACTAACAGTAAGTAACTTTGCAACTACATGTCAGCTAGCAGTCATTAGAGTATTAGTAGACTGTCTAACACTTTATTTTGATGGGTCCACAACATACAACATACTGACTATGAGAAACTTTGCAAGTATATGTCAACTTATTCTACTAACCCTAAACCTACCCTAACAGTCTACTCTGAGAGTTAGTAGACATGTAGTTACAAATTAATGAGAATTAGTTGACATGTAGTTGACATGTAGTTACAAAGTTACTTATAGTAAGTAGAATATCTAAAGTGGACTATTGAAATACAGTGTAACCAAGTATAGCAATTTATATGATACTTATTTAAAGAAGTATTTTCTGTCATCATTCCTCAAACTCCTCTAATAAGTGCAACTCATCTGTGTTTGATGTTGCAGGGTGTTTGGAATGAAGGCATTTTCTTGGGTGAAGTGAATTTCAACAGTATTTATCCCGTATGTATCCCAATATCCCGTTCTCTGGAGTAATGAACACTGCGCAGGGACCCTGTCGACTGGAACGCAGCTCATGTACAGTATGCGGTTATTTGTGGATAAACACTCACCTTTTGTCCTTTCACCCCACTGCAGTCACACTTTGGTCCAGTCCCACAACCATGACACGCCTGAAAACACAAAACACAATTTATTTATAAGCACACAGAACAGATTTTGGAGATTAAAAAAGTTTGGGATAATTAAGATTTTTTAATTTTGTTAAAAAGACGTTTGTTATGTTCACCAAGGCTACATTTAAGGCTCCAGTCTTCAGTGTTATATGTGACCCTGGACCACTAAACCAGTCATAAGTAGCACGGGTATATTTGTAGCTATAGCCAAAAATACAATGTATGGGTCAAAATGATCAATTTTTATTTTATGCCCCAAATTATTAGGATATTAAGTAAAGATCATGTTCCATGAAGATATTTTGAAAATTTCCTACCGTAAATATATCAAAATTTAATTTTTGATTAGTAATATGCGTCGCAGAGGACTTCATTTGGACAATTTTCTCAATATTTTGATTTTTTTGCACCCTCAGATTCCAGATTTTCAAATAGTTGTATCTCGGCTAAATATTGTCCTATCATTAACAAACCATTCATCAATGGAAAGCTTATTTATTCAGCTTAATGTATAATGTAATATGTAATATGTATAATGTAATAATGAAATTGATAATGTATCAATTTCAAACATTGACCCTTATGACTAGTTTTGTGGTCCAGCGTAACATATGATCCTTCAGAAATGACTCTTATATGCTGAATAAAAAATAATAATAATAACTATAACTGATAATAATTAATTATCAAATGAGCATATTATAATAATTTCTGAAAGATCATTTGACACTGAAGACTGGAGTAATAGCTACTGAAAATTCAGCTTTAAAATTCAGTAGTGTATGCACACAAAAAGATTATTAACCATAAAACCACCTTTGGTCAATGTCATGAATGAAGCCTAAGTACAAAAGCATCTTTATAGTTCATTTAAATGAAGTTTCACCACTCATCATCATCATCAGGGGAACAGTGAAGTCCGGTAAAGGCTAGAAGGGATACGTATGGCGCTACTGGGCATGCGCGCATCAATATAGCGTAATTTTTGTCACACTGTACAACAATAGTTACTATTTTTTCATTCCTGTAAGGAGTAGGTTTAGGGTTGGGGTAGGTGTAGACGTTAATAAAACACAATCTAATAGGTATAAAATTAATTTCATTGTTCATTTCCGGTCGGAGCTGTATCCCTTCTAGCCACAACCGTGAAGTCCTGACAGTCACCTAATACAAATCATGTTTGCATGTCATACTGACACCTAGTGGTGTGGACACAGAATTACACAGAATAGCTTTTATTACGCTACTGATATAACCGGAGTCTTCATCTCTTGTTGTGAATGAAGACATGACAACATTTATCAAAAGTATTATGCATTTATGTATTTTTTTGAGGGAAAAATTAAGGAAAAAATTTAAACTAATGTACTATTACAAAATGGAAACCCTGGAAAATGAATGAAAACTATATCAACAGATTTAAACTGTTGAGTCAAAATAAATGATAATTAAATGACAGCAAATAAACTGACAGTACAGGCACAATAGATTGTAGTTGCTTTCTCTTTGCGCTATAAAAGGCACAATGGCTATTTTTGTTACAAACACTAGATGGCGCTATTTGCTTTCTGAAATAACTACTACCTCTTAAAACAAGATCACTAAGATCTCAAGTAGACAAGAGCTGTATTTACGTCAGATTTTGGAAAAATAATATAACATGTTTCTTGAGCAACAAAGCAGCATATTAGAATAACTTCTGAGGAATCATGTGACACTGAAGACTAATATGAATAATAATATGAATATCCAGCTTTGCCATTTCAAGGCTAAACTACATTGTAAAATAGGCATATATTCATATAGAAAGCAGTTTTTTTGTTTATTTCACAATATTGCCATTTTACTGTATTTCTGATTAAATAAATGCAGCCTTTCCAAAAAAAATAAAAAATAAAAATCTTACCAAGCTCTTTTTATTTTTTGAACAGTAATGTACAATTTGAGACAGACTTCACATCTTATGTACTTCTGAGAAAAAACAATATTTACAATCTATGTCTAAAATTATTATTATTGCAAAATGAGATCTCTGCTATGAGAAGTACAACTATCTGTGTATAATTGTGGTTTTGTTTTGTGAGCTTGTGTGAGGCTTTTGGAAGACAGTTCTTCAATATGAGAGAAGTGATTCTGAAAATATCCAAAGCAACTCTAGCATAGTGCATAGTGAACTACACTAGTGAGAGCCACACAGAACATGTGTGCATACTTGTTTTAGTTCACATATGAAACAGAACATTGGTCCTGCTAGTAATACCCATGCAAACAGTTTTATAGCTTGTCTCCAGAATCTCAAGGCCTAAACAGACAAGCTTGTAATTTTTCTTAAGGTCAGCACAGTCATATACTGTCAACTTTTCATTACATCAAAACAACTAACATGACAATGTATTGATCAGGTGTCAGTAATACAGGAACAGGGCCCTTAACAGAGCATGCATACTAAAAACTACAACACTGAAGTGTGACATTAAACACAAAGCTGCATTATTTGAAACAAGCACCCAGCTGAATATTTACACTGAATACTGCTGAAACAAAGTAAGCACACAAACAATGACACATAATGCTAGTAGGACAGAACTGGGCAGATTTCATAAAATAAAGGGAAACCTCAATATTTAAGATCAAGTCATCCTTGAATCACAATAGAAACAAAACAAATAAAAATAAAAGGCCTTATTAAATGATTCCTCTTTTGGCAGATTATCTTATGATGACCTGCAGAAAGGCAGACAAAAACAAATTCTGACAAGCACACCTGCTTGATTCAGCACCATTATGCTATTGAAAAAGACAAGCACAAAGAGTCCTGGAAAATAAAGGAAAAGATGAGCTGTGAGCACTGAATGTTCAATGCACTTTCTTAAAGGTAGATGACAAATAATGTACTGTATGTTATGTGTAAACGGCCCTTAAGATTTTAGAATGTATAAAATGTATATTAATGTTTGTGGAAAAGTGTGTATAAAATGTGTGTATAAAAGTGTATATAGTGTATATAAAAGTGTATGAAGTGTATATAAAAATTAGTTTTTGATATAGCATGTCACATCAAAGGACATGCAAATTTAAGCATTTCATGTCAAAAACTTAAATGAGTGAATTACCAAATACTTCCACAAAATTAATTCAAAAAATGATCTATTGATACATTCAACAACATGCCATAACCCATTAACTGTTTTTCATGAAGTTAAGTCATTATAATTTTAATAGCTAACTATAATTCTAATACTACCCCTACTCATAACAAAAACCTTTATGCATTTTTACAATAAAAACTTTGGTCCCACTTTATATTAGGTGGTCTTAACTACTATGTACTTACATTTAAATTAATCATTTGATACAATGCACTTAATGTGTACATACATGTTCTTACATTGTACTTATATTTTTAAAAATACCTATATGTAATTACATCTGTAATTAATTTCTGTAATTACATTTATAATTACACTGTTGACCCATCCCTTACACCTGACCCCACCTTTAAACCTATCCATACCACCAAACCTGTCCCTAACCTGACCCATATCCCACCTCAACAGCAGCAGAAGTGTTTTGCAATACAATATGAAAACAATAAGTACATTGTACTTATTTTTTGATGTAAGTACATAGTAGTTAAGGCCACCTAATATAAAGTGTGACCAAAACTTTTATTTTGTCATATTTTGCTATCCTTTGTTATATTTTGCTAACACATTTGTCCCCAAACTATATCCACACACACACACACACACACACACACACACACACACACACACACAAAAGAAAAACCCTAGGATAATACAATAATTCCCACTACTATGCACAAAACAAGTTCAAAAGTTTATACACTACAATACAGTTCAAAAGTTTGGAAAAAAACAGTCTCTTAAAATGTAGTAAAAATAGTAATACTGTGAAATATTATTACAATAGAAAATAATTGTTTTCAATTTGAATATATTTTAAAATGTAATTTATTCCTGAATTTTCAGCAGCCATTACTCCAGTCTTCAGAGTCACTTGATCCAAGAAACATTTCATATTATTATCTATGCTTAATATTTCTTAATATTACAGTCGTTTTTTGATCAGCTTAATGCATCCTTGCTGAAAGTATTCATTTATTTAAAAAAAAAAAATACACTGACCCCAAACTGTTGAATGGTAGTGGATAAAACATGAGCCAACAATAGTTGCTAGTAAGTGTGGAAAAGTAGAGGAAAGGTTTTTTGGTGATAAATTTTAGCTTTTTTCAACTTCTTACACACAAAATCATTACTTGTCACACAGTTTCTGAAACCTGACACTCAAACACCAGAAGCACACACCAAATCTGCAAAACCATACACTAATTCTCGGCCTTTGACTCAGTTTTCAATTTCATAAAATGCTTTTTGCAAAACACAACACACAATTCTCTATGTAACACACAAAAATCTAATAGGAATTGGTGTTTGCAATTGTTTGCTTTTGAGATGTGTTTGTGATATTTTGAATGCAGTGCTTCATTTTGCAAGAGATGTGAGGCATTTTGTGTGTGCAATTCTTGGATTTGTGTGTAAAGTTTTGAAAAAATAAAAGAGGCAAAGTTTTGAAAATGTGTGTAAGCAGTTAAAAAACTGTAATGGTGGTGTTGACAAGTGTTTTTGGATGTCTAGACTCTAGAGGGCAGAGTTTAGATCTACAGTCAAAGTGGGTGGACAGATCAGATACAGACAAGTTATGCTCTGAGTCTATGGACAGATGGGGAGATGAACAGGGCCACCCTGTGGAGGACATTAAGCAGTCCAACAATTCATCCACAAAGGGAATGAGCAGATTCCAGTCTAGGGCTCCGTGGATTAACTGACCCCTAGTGAAAGACGGCCTGAGGGCAAATGAATGCTGGGAGCAGACAGAACAAAGTGGCAGCAGACCACAAGTAATGCCCAATCAAACACATATACAAACACATGATCATAATCACACACAAGCTCACAGTGGAATGTTTTGGCTATTTACACTAATTTGATCAGAAATATTCAAAACGGGCAAGTACATCTATGAAAAATCTTTTACGTTGTTATTGTTTTAAGCTGGGGTGCATAATAGACTCTGTATCAACTTGCAGCAGCACAAAGTGTTAGCCTAATGATGGCAAAAAAACAGGGGAGGTACAGGGAAAAGTGAATCATCCAGGCATTGATTACTGAGGTGAAGGTGCAATCCCTTTATTAAACATTATTAACTTTTCCTCTCTGTCCCATTGTCCCACCCATTTCACTCTCATAGCCAAACACATCAAGACTGCCGGTTTAAAAATAAAGTATTAAAAGCTGTGAGCATTTTCAATTACTTTTTAGCTTTCACTTTTTCACTGAAATGGTCCTGCATTGTGACAAATTCAGTTTGCTCACAGTTCTCATGAAGTTTAACAGAAACACACTGAAAAGCTGTTTTTTTTTCTCCAGGCACCATTCAGCAATAACAGTAAGAATAACACATCTCACTGCATTCCTTTTCCACAGTCACTGCTGGATTTCATGACTTCAAGGTCCATGGGATGAGAAAACAGAAAAAAGACATGTTTTCAGGCTACAACTCTTTTGAATCTAATGAGCCAGAAAGCACCTCCTTCTGATGTCCCGCAATGGTTCTTCCCTGGAATTCTTTTATTCCTATTCCCGTGGAGCTAAGAAAAGAATGACCTTCGACCTCTACCAATTAACTAGCTAAGGCCGAGTGGCTCATGTGGGGGCAGGTGAAGGGAAAAACGTGCATGGGGGTCAAATGTTTACTAAGGTAATGTCAGAAAATAATCATATTGCACTGGCGATCTCTTTCAACTCCACTAGATTTGTACTCGGAAAATGACAACAAACTCAGTATCAGTCTTTTGCTCATTGAGGAGCCTGACTTCAGATTTAATATGAGAAGACTTTTGAATGCAAGCACATGCAAAAGCCACTAGCAGCAATCTGTTTCCAGAACTCCAAGGGGAAAGTTACAGATCAGCTAATGTTTGGTTTGTATAGTATTCACACTTTCATGCTCTTTTTTTCTACATTTATTATTGGTTATTTAATATACACTACTGTTCAAAAGTTTTGGGACAAAATTGTTTTTTTTTTTTTAAAGAAATTAATACTTTTATTCAGAAAAGACATTAAAAGTGACAGCAAAGAGTTTTACATGGTTATAAAAAATGCTATTTCAAATAATTGACGTTATTTTGAAATTACTAATCATCCTGAAACAAATACATCACAATTTCCACAAAAATATTAAGCAACACCACTGTTTTGAACATCGATAAAAATGTTTTTGAGCTGCAAATTAAATAATTTAATTTAATTATTTTTAGTGCTGTCAAACGATTAATTAAAATATGTCATCTTTATATATTAAATATATGTATATATAATATAAATTATGTGAACATAAATACATACATGTAAATATTTTCAAAATATATACTTTGTGTGTGTGTTTTTATATATACATAATAAATATACACAGTACACACACATATATTATGTAAACAACAACTTTTATTTTGGATGCGATTAATCGTGTTTAATCATTTGACAGCACTAATTTAAAAAAAAAAAGAATAATCAAGTAAGATATACTCCAGAAACATATATCAATCATTATTAACAATATTAACTGCTGCAGTACTGGTTTTATTATTATCAAACAATAATAATAAAAAAAAAACAATAATTGAGAATCAGTTAGCTAGTTATCTCGCCAAGGAAGAACACCATATCTTAACATTGCATGCAAATGGCACTCTATGACAGATAATTATGTTTCTGAATCAGACCAGCTATAGAATTCATCACAAAAGAGTGCTAAAATGGTGAAATCAGATCAGTGATGTGTGGTCGCTGCATTGTGCGTCCCTTCTGTGGTGGACTAGATTCAAAACAGTACACCCACAAGCAGGGCTCTGAACCGGTTCAAGGAACGAAAACGAAAACCGGAAACGAACGAAATTTTGACAGGAACAGAACCAGAAACGAAATCAAATTTTATAGTTCCGAACAGAATCAAAAATTTGAAATGGCCATTAACCGGTTAATAACGTTATTTTATCGTTCCATTTAATATTTGAAATTTTCTGTCAACCAATCACGAATTCAAGTAGTAGGCTACGGCCTATATTGCAAATGTGGCGCTGACGCGTCCAACGCGTGAAATGCCCGCCCGCGCTCAGCTGTGAACTCGTCATAGGTAAGTCGCAATGGCAATGCACCGGCGTTAGAGTTTATCCGAGGATAGTGTAAGATGGATTCAACAGATCACACGCACCTGCAGCGCTTCTGTGAACGGAGAAAACAGAATAAAACTATAGGCTTACATAAAAAGGAATATGTATAGGCTATATGCACGAAATATATTTAACTTAAATCATTGACAGATTAACAAAACGAAAGAAAAAAAAGAGCTGAGTTTCGGTTTATTGTGACACGATCCAAAGTTCACAGAAAGGAAAACGACAGCAGAAAGTAGTTTTCTTTACTTTGCAAGAGCTTGACAGTTTTGAATGTCTTGCATCTGTATACCAGTATGGCTATCGCGCCGGCGCTTGACGCACACACCGACAACATAGCCTATTTTTGCGATATTGCAGCCTGTTCATTATCAAAATACAGTTAAAGAACCATATAGCCTGATAGCACTGCTCCGCTGTACAGTCTGTTGCATTCAGCGTGACCACTGATATGCGAAGGATGATGATGCGAGTGAAGCACAAAGCCTATTTCATAAATAATAATATTTTAGCATCCAGATACGTCGCGAATATGAAAACATTTGGATTCGTGCCGAATGAGAGAGGTAGGCATCAGTTTCACCTGAAATTAATTCGTTTTTGGCTTTACATTTATATAGCCTAAACGCTTTAAATCGCCTTAACTTTAGAGGATTTGTTGTGGAGAGAAGGGAACTTTAACTGTGTTTATAATGTTTACCGGCATTTTAGCCTACATTATTTCTGAATGTAGGCCTAATCATAAAATGCGATAGCCTATGTTTTTTTTCCTCTCAAAACGCAATTTTATAAGAGCGTTTAACAATGCAGCAAACATTTTTACTATCTTGAAAAAATACGTTAATGTCCTTAAAGCAGATTTTTTCTTGTTTAGTAGGCTACATTTGGCCAAAATCTATAAAAGACGATGCTGTATTGGCTATGATTAAGCGCAGCGGGTTAAGATACCAGATTTTCTGTTGTTTTTCCTTTCCTTTTCTTTTTTTTTTTGAGTAAAGAAAACGCTGTACTTTATTATTATTATTATTATTATTGGCAAAGAATAAAAAATAAATAAATAACGTTATTAACCGGTATTAACCGGTTTCGGAACGATAATAATACACGAGGAACTCAAGAACAGAAACGTTAAAATATCGATTCTGCTCGGAGTGAACCGATTTAATTTTTTTTTCGTTTTCAAGCCCTGCCCACAAGTGCTCCTGATAAGGAGGATAAAGACATCTCCCACACACACTGACAGAGAGGCCGTGGGGCAGAAAGTATGGGTTTGGGATCCCACACAGATTCTCAGACAGCAGGGGAGGCTTTTGAGTCAAGGCCATTACTCCAACACCTAATCTGGGATGTGTCAAACAAATAAAGTGTGGTTTCTGAATTCAAAATGAGAAGGTTTGACATTAATAAGCATCAGTGCAGTGTTTGTGTCTAAAACACATTTTACTGAAATCATACATTAACAATGCCTGCCTTTCTATGAATTGCTGGACATTTGTGTCTACATCACTGACTGAACAGATAAAGCACTTATCAAATTCTCAAAACACACAAGTTTCCCAAGGGAAAGTGAAATTGTCGGTAACTTGTCTGAGAAGGCACAATATAAACAACGCAACTACGTCAACATGTCCAGGTGCACCGAATGTAATTTGGTACAAACAGCATTCTCTCTAAATATTTGCAGATCAGCATTGAGCAGTTTATGCAACAGCAGCTGGGCTCCTGAACCACAGAGTCCCTCCTTTCACCGCTAGAGAACGCTACAAAGAGGGTTTCTGTATATAACTGCAATGGTCAATAGTTATAGACTGCTATGTAAGTAACTCCTCTCTTGGAATCAGCTTTCATTTGTAATATCAGAGTTACGGTGAAAAGAAAAACAAAAATTACAGTGACGTTCGCAGAGCAGGGATCACAGCAGAGAAGCAACTGGACGTGGACTGGCACTCCGATGACTGTAAGACAAGTTCTCACCTGAACTATAATCTGGAGATCTAATTCTATCCCTAACAGAGCGTGTTCAAACCTGCATGCCATACCCAGCTTGCATATGAATCTAAAACCTCAGGGCTCAAATGAATTACGTCTTGAAGCACTTTTGTCATATAGCAGTTTAAGCACGGCAATAGCTGTAGCTTTCAGCAAACCTTTTTATTTAGGTGATATTTTGAACGCATTACTTATAATACTGTTAAAATTTTGTTTTGATGATTTTTTTTTTTTCTCCCATTGACAAAGTCTTTAAAAAATCCTGTGTTGTCACAAGGCAAGAGGAGGATAGATGATAAAATGCCATGGATGCCAGAGCATTGTAAAAGCATTGCCATGCCAAGAAAAACAAGACAACACATCACAGTAAATTTGTATATTTACTTAAAAAATGAATTATTTACTTGCAAATATCTACATACATAAAATAAATCAATGTAAAAAAAACAATGACGGATCAGAATTCCCATTAAATATAAATCTAGAAGACAAATTGAATTTCTTTTTGCTAATCTAAACAGCTATGTTTTTGAGATCTACTGTTTACTGGAAACAGAGCAAACATTAGCCGCTCTTCACGTGCACATCCTCGCAGTGTAACACGGCTGCCCAGAGTTACACAGGGGAGCCACTACTGCCTCCATTCACCACTAATAGCAGAAGCAGATGGGAGTGAAAAGAGGCTAAGAAAATGGGGAGCTGAGGATTACCCAAAAGTTGAAAAGCAAGGGTGTGTATGACATGAAAAGTAAATATGTTTGCTGTTTAGGGAAGGGGCATATGACTCTAGCTCTCTAAAGCTGAAAAACTGATACATGTTGAAACAAGATCTATTGTTGATCATTGTTGGAAAAAGACATTGAAGAAACATGCACACACATCTCTATCTGACAAAAGCTGTATAATTACAACCTTGTTTTAATGCAGGCTAGACACAGCTAGACACTAGCATATTACAATGTCTGTCTTGCACAGACTGTCTCACTCCCACCTCAATGGCCTGGATGACATGCTTTTTCACTTTTACAATAACACTGGAGCTAATTTAGATAGATTTTCATAGTGTGTCAGAGGAACGGATGGCTCACTCCTTAAGGTCTTAGATTACATTAAAGGTCAACTTTAGTGTGATTACACGTTTAGACTTGATACTGTAATTCCAATGCGGTAAATATGAATAAAAACCCATGACACCCTATACTTGAGGAAATAATTTGAAACCAAAGGGTTTGTTTGCAGAGCGTTTGTTTCAAATGCAAAGTCTGTATGTAAAATGACATGTGATAATAAACTATACTTATATTTTAAATTATATACACTACTGCTGTACTGGGGTCAGTAAGCTTTTTATTAAGAAATGTATACTTTTATTCAGCAAGGATGCATTCATTTGATCACAAATGACAGCTAAGACATTTTTTGAAATTTTTATCCATCAAAGAAGCCTGAAAAAAATGTATCACCATTTTTACAAAAAATACTGTCAACATTGATTTGTTTTCAACAGATAGATAGATAGATAGATAGATAGATAGATTGGTTTATTTTTGTGTCATATGGAAGATATGGGGTAAGCACAAGTTTCAGGCATAGCACTGAAGAACAAGAAATCACTTCATCTACTGATAGTGCAGTTCAGACAAAGTTTTACAGTATAAGATGACAGATAAAAGAGGGAGGAGACATCTAGATCAAGGTCAATCCTTGAGTTTCCATTCATCTCCTCCCTTTCAAAACAAAACGGTTCTAGAACAAAATGTTCGCATTACTACTCTCAAATCTTGCTCTCATCACAACTACATAAATGAAACCATTAAGAAATATTTTGCTAACACAAAAAGTGCCAGAGAGACCGAAACAACAAGAAATAACATAAAAAGAAGACCAAGGAGGGGAGTTGACTACATCAGTAGTCAGTGTAACATCAGCTATAGTTGACCTAAACACATATGCACATAGATATCCTGTTTTCTTGGTGTTAAGATGGGGCTGTGGTTCTCTTAAGACACATTTGCTACATATACAGTATGACATTCCTATAGATAAAGACAAGTCCAATCAAGACTGCCCTGTGTATTTTTATGGAAACGTGCTAGTTATTAAACTCGGATATGGTTACTGTGCCTATTGCCCACCTAAGTAATCACCTCATTCAGCGCAATTCTACCAACGTGTATTTGTACTTTACACAAGCAAGCAGCAACACTGCTATCAAATCTATCAGGAATGCACTGTACCACCTCTGCTATCTGCTTCATGCTTCCCGTTTGTACTTCACTACTACTCTCTCTAAATACTGAATCCGACATCCCTTATGTTTTTAATGTCTGATTTTAGATCAGTTTCATTTGCACTCCACTTGCCCAACTGCACTAGAGCAGACATGCCTCAAACACTTCCAGTACACATTTGCTAAAGTCTCCACAGCACTTTTGTAAAGGGAGTTAAAAATTGCAATGGAAAAAAAGGCGAAACCAATTCACCACAAAACTACAAATACAGTACATAGAACATCAGATCACATGCATTCCTTCACATTTTTTTGCCAAAAAAAAAGAGTGATATAAATTTGGACTTTATTCTGCTAAAAGAGGAATGCAGGATAGTGCCCTGAATGCTGGGCACTGGGAGTTGGCACATGTTCAAGAGGTTCAAACCACAGGTATGGGCTTGAGCAGGTTTTCTACTTCAAACATGGCTGATGTCCCTCTGATGGGGCAGGTACACATCAGGGACCATTTTCACAAAAATCTTAAGGCTAAAAGTAGGTCCTAACTTGATGATTTAGGAGAAACTCTTACAAATAATGGGTGTGTAAATTTTTGCTCATAGAGCAATTTAGCGCTAAAATCAGCTCCTAAATCTGTGAAAAATTATGGGTAGTCAAGAGAAATTCTACGTCACTTAGACCAAATCACAAATCATCCTAAAAAGACTGTTGCCGGCAATCTGCCTCAGAACATAAATACTTTAGAAATATTTCAGGATAATTTCCCTTTAATTGAATTGTGTACCTCTTGTCTTGCACAAGTTAGGCAAGAAGTAAACCATAATGAGCCTTTATAGCCTATTCCACATTCAAGCGCACACATGAAGCTTCCCGAAAGCACTAACAAAAGTAATGACTATGAATGTTTTGGTAAAAAAAAAAAAAAAATTGCAAGGAGATATTTTAATTATCTATGAATAAAATAGTGTTTTCTGAGTGAGTGTGCTGTGAAGATCAAGTTGACAATGCTGCCATCTCCACAGTACAGTTACGCACTTTTAGAGAGAAATGCACCTTTGCGGATAACATAATTGTTTTCAATTTGAATTAGTTTGTTGAAAAGTAGACATTTCTAGTTTTCAGTAGACATATTGCTCATGCCTGTGTGGAAAGTAGCCTCTACGCTGAGATTCAGTTCATTTTTGTGACTGCTATTTTTTGCTATTAAGGAGAATTCTTAGTGTTTGTGAATACGGCCCCTGGCATGTAACATCACACTCTGAAATAAGTAAAACACTCACGTACTATAAACTGTCCAAACATTACTCTGAAGGTTTCCTTACAACATTTTACATTAGCTTTTACAATAAAGGCATAGTTTACCCAAAAATTAAAAGAACACCAAAGGGTCATTCTGTGACAAATCAACCAAATTTCAGAAATTTCCCCGGCTCAAATTTTTGATTTTGCTAATATTTTTTCTGAAGAAAAATAAACATGTATAGTGATGAAAGCCAAAATATTAAATGTCATGGATGAACATTTACTAAGTAATCCACTATCTTGTAGAGGGGGGTCAAAATGGCAAAATGACTTAAGAAAGATGGCAGCATCACAATATTAATTTTACACAGAGATTAGTATGTCTGTTAGTAAAATACGTTGACTTTAGCAATCTTTGTTGCATTATGTGCCAATGGTAACCATTCAAAAATGGGGGAAGAACACTTTTCAATTTTTTTTCCAAAGTTTGCATGCCTGTAACTCAAAAAGTATTAAAGATATCTTAATGCCCCTTTTAGATATTAGGTCTTAACAATCTTTACTTTTGGCTTTTTCATTTTTAAGGCCCTATATGGTTTGGTTCCAGAGATCCAAGAGTACATTTTTAAAATGTACATATTTTTAGGGGTCAAAAACCAAATGTGGGTCAATTTGCAAAAATGATACTTCTTTTCTTTGAAAGAGGAATGTCTGAAGAACAAATAATGTTGAAACTAGAAATGTATCTCATTTACAATAACTGCATTGAAAATACCTGAGTGCCATAAATATTCTTTTTTCCAAAGTTTGCATGCCTATAACTCAAGAAGTATTAAAGATATTGCAATATGGTTTTATATTCTAGTTAATAATAAACTTTGCTTTTAGAATCCACATTTTAAAGGCCCTACATCATTCAGTTCCAGAGACCCCCCTCTACAAAATAGTGGATTACTCAGTAAATATTCATCCATGACATTTAATATTTTGGCTTTCATCACTATGCATATCTGTCTTTCTTCAGAAAAAATATGATCAAAATCAAAAATTTGAGGCGGGGACCTTTGGTTGAGTTGACACGGAATGACCCCAAAGATATTTTGGTGACCGCTGACTTGAGGCATTTGTCAAAATATCTTCTTTTATGTTCCACAGAAAAAAGAAAGTTATGCATGTTTGGATTTGGGTAAGTAAAGACTTTTTTTTTTTGGGTGAACTATCCCTTCAAATGGCATACCAGCATATTATATGTGTTGATGCTGTGTTGGTCCTCGACTTGATGTTTAAAGTGTGGGTCCTGAAACAAAACCATTTCAGAACTTCTGCTCTCATCTTATACAGAAAGTTTGAAGAATTTATAGCAATGAAGGTATCATGGACCAATTTTTGAGATAGCTAACATGTTTCCATAGTATTGGTAAATGTAATGAAAAAGTATTAAATGAACTTTAAAAGTATGAAATGTAAATTCTAAGTTCTTAGAAAGATATTAACTTTGTAGTTCTCTAATGTGCTGGATCTGCTAAAAGCAATGTACTGTACCGCAGATTTCTGTAATGCACTAAAGCCTGGAATATGCTACATGATTTTTTCCCAGATTTTACAGTCTGAACAAGTTGACGCTAGTTGAGGAAAGTCAGAGCCAGTCTGCAGATTCCAGCTGACAGATTCCACAGAAAATTGCATAGTGTATGATGTCACAGACTCAGACTTTGATTCCTTCCAGTCGGAGGATATCAAACATGTTTGATATTTTCAGCCAATTTTAGACCACATCTTGTTTTCATTTGTCATATGTCTCCTAGCAACAAGGTACACGTTTCTGCATGAGTTTGTTGTGATTGGAACAACTTTAAAGTCTGGTAGTGTATGATCCTCGGTCATAGTGTATGATGCCCAGTTTTCCTTCGTCAGTCACTGTTAGACATTTCTGTAATTTCTACAGTTATTTACTGTATATCACCCAGTATAATACTGCAAATTCCCTTTACAGTAAATAACTGTAATACCCTTTGAATCATGTGAATTTTCTGTGACGTCAGACTCCACATACAGAGACTGACTATATTGGATGTGTTACTGCTTGTAATCTTTGTAAAATCCATTTGTCCCCGAGTCCTTGGAGTATATCTGTACGTCAGAAATATTTAGGGGCATCACTTTACCGTCTGCATCCACTGTAGATATATAATATATATCTATATAATGGGTTCTATAGTATATTGTCTTTTGTCGAGTCGAGTCGCGCCGCACCGCTCCGCACCACTCGCGTCCGAGGAAGACACAGAAGCAGCGGGGCAGCGCCGCGGGTTTTGCCCGGGGATGAACCCGCGAGAGTGGAAGAGTTCCGGAGAACATCTGCGCTGTGTGTCGATGCACCTTACGAGAGAATAAGACCTGCAAGCAAGGTAAAAATATATGTACGTTTGTGTCAGATTTTTACACACCAGTTTAACCCATAGTAACATTTACCCATCAAAAACATGGCGGTAGCAAACTTTACTATGGTAAACTGCGCTGTCGTTTCAAACGACTTTTGTCAGCTTACTGAATTAAGTTACCAAATTAAAATAGTTTTTAACGAGCAACGCTTATCTTATATTAACATTAAAAGGATAGTTCACCCAGAAACGAAAATTCTGTCATCGTTTACTCACCCTCAAGTAGTTCCAAATCTGTATGAAGTTATTTGTTCTGCCGAACAGAAAGGAAGATATTTTGAAGAAGGTTTGTAACCAGGCTGTTTTGGGGCACCGTTGACTTCCATAGTAGAAAAAAATTACTATGGAAGTCAGTGGTGCCCCAGAACTGCTCTGTTTCCCACATTTTTCAGAATATCTTCCTTTGTGTTCAGTAGAACAAAGACATTCATACAGGTTTGGAACTACTTGAGGGTGAGTAAATGATGACAGAATTTTCATTTTTGGGTGAACTATCCCTTTAAGTTAACTAATGTGAAATTTTGTTCAGGTGTTAGTTAATGTTGGCCATGCCTATTGAGAAAATAAAATTGTATGTTAGCTAGGTTAAACAAGTTTTATGGCTAGCTGCTTTCTAGTTTTAGAATTAGTTTGTTATAATTTTTAAAGGAATTTAAGATTTACTGCATTTTTTGCATTTGTGTTTTAAAGGCAACTGCAATGAAGCATCAAGAAAGATATGAGCATACAGCCACCCTGAGACTGATAATTCATGGTGAGAACAACTATGGTTTTGAGAGGTTTGTGTATTCTATATGGGGTTTGCTTTTTAAAAGTGAATCATTTGTACTTTTTGTTTTTCAGAGAAGACATTTCTGTCACTAACAAAGTGGATGGTGAGCAAAGGTGGTGGCCATATTTTGGAGCAGCACCTGGGTTTTGCAGATGGCTGTGTATTCTTTGGCTGTTTGTCTTTTTTCCCCATTATGTTTCTGTTGCCTAAAGATTCTTTGTGAGGATAAATCCAGAGGATACAACATAATGCACTGCAAAACATCCGACGGGAGAAATGGTGAAGATGCACTGTTCCAACATCGGAAGACTGTATTTTTAAGTGTTATACATGCAATGTTTTAAATAAAGAATTTGATATTTTGTAATTATTGTGTCTGTTTTAATTGAATGCCAGTAGTAACTATGCAGAGTAAAAATGAAATGAATTCTATTATAAAAATAAAATCAAATCTAATGAAATCTATATTAAAATGAATGAATTATAGTAGTATACTGATGAATTGGATTGTCTACAGTAATTTATAGTAAAACATTTACATTTATAGTACATTATAGTACATTTACATTTATAGTACATTTTGCAACTGTAAATCAAATACAGTTTGCTACCGTAAATCTTAATTACAGTAACTTTATGTAAAAACTCTTTGAAATTTCTAACAGTGCTGTTTACAAAGTCGGTAAGTGTATAATGCCTAGTGCTTTAAAAATCTGTTCAGATATTAAAAGTCGTGTAGTGTATTCCAGCCTTAACCCAAGAATCCCTACGTGTCTCCCTACCAAACAGAGAGAATGATAATGAAGGTGATGTCTGGAGCAACATTCCCATTCAAACTCTGATGAAACATGCCTCAGTCTCAGACTGAGATGAGAAGATATCTAAAGCAGACAAACCTCTGCACAAAAAGTCTTCATACTGTCCAGGTAACTTCTCTCTCACTGTTCTTTCACAGTTTGATGACCTCTCCATCACTTAAACAAACACAGAGCGCATGCATGTGTTTGTATGTGTGGTGTAAATTAGCCACCCACTGGAAAAAGTTGATATTTGCCAGTTTATTTAGGGTTTAGCGCTGTGGGGGGTGAGGCAGTGCAGGAAATAGAGATTGGGTGTGAGAAGAGGATCACTGTCCAGCTAATCCTAAATGGTATTTGCATCTCTTTCACACCTCATTGTAAGTATAAGCACCCCAACAGTGCACACACACCTTTTAATCTATTAACACTCACTAGGCCTTCAACCAGCAACAGATTTTGATCAAGTCTCCTGCTTGATCAAAAGATTTTGATCGAATCTCCTGCTTCTGTGATGTTTCTCCTGAGAAAAATACCTCAGTAATGTATCTTCATATCAGAAACAGTAACTGGTACATTTTCAGTTGGACTAGAACATTTATATAATAAAAAAACAATATAAAAAAAAGTAATAGTTTTAATGTTTAACAAATGATTAAGTCTGGGTGAAACTGAACTTTTAAAATGCATGTAAATTTACTTAATGTTTTAAACTCTGGTCAGATTTGCCAAGATATCAAAGTATCTTCCAAACTTAAATTATCTGAGCCATATGCTTACTAAGCAACAACCATTTTCTCATTTTGGTCTGTTTTATTTCTCCTCAAAACATTTTGGACGAACATCTGAGAAGTCAAATTAAATAATGACTCAGAACTGTATAATGACATATTGAAGAGTATTAAAGAGCCTTTGACTCATGAGGGCATGAAGTTCAGCATAAACATGACTCAGAATGTCTCTTCACAGTCTTGATACTAGCCTCTTAAAGAGATAATTCACCCAAAAATGAAAATTATACTGTTAATTAACTCAAGAACCCATCCAAAAGAATTATTAATTTGCGAACCGTACATCACTCTGCACCGTTTGGCTGATGCTATAGATTACAGGTAATAATATTGTAAATAATGTTCAGTTTCTTGCACAGACCAATCACTTCACTTCAATATATCGTCAGGAGCCATGGGTATTAATTTTAGGTACCTTGATAAAAAAACGGGCAGCCGCTGACTTTGATTTTAAGCATCACCAAGGTCCGTGGTTTTAGCTAAAAATCTTCTTTACTGTTCTACTGAAAGAAAAAAGTCACTATCATCTTGGATGGCCTGAGGGTGAGTAACTTAACAGCAATTTTTCATTTTTGGGTGAACTATCCCTTTAACTCATGAAACTAGAAATCCAGTTCTAGAAAACTCAACATAGTTTTTATAAAAATAGTTTTCTAGTGTGAGCTGTCATAGTGAGCATTGCAAGCACTTGTGGGCCTGTTTTGAAATAAGTTTCTTGCATGGCTGCCAGTGCACATCTCATGACCCTCTCTCTCTCCTGCAGGTGAGATAAGACTGGAATTTGCTTGTCCTCTAGGAGAGAAAGAACTATCATGAGCTGCCAACCCCCACCTTGGTCCCCATATCCTGGCATGAGACTGCTGCAAAACCCGGGCACTCACGGTGGATATCTCTGTACTGAATAGATGTTATGGCTGCAAACACAGATTGCTGATGTTTGGGTTGACTTCACGGGTGTGTTTTTTTTTCTTTTTTTTTGAGAGCTGAAGTGCTTCATTTGTGACTCTAGGGGTTTTGGTGGATTCTATTACACACACACAGAGACATGTGCACACCAACATGCATGTGCATTACCATATTATGTACTGTATATACAAGCAGATTATGTACACATCCCAGCATGTAAGTGTGCTCATATCTGCGCTCACACACATATCTGAGGCAGAACACGTACAGACGCCACACACACTCCCATACATGTATACATGTTCATACACCTTGACCTGCACAGTGTATGGAGTCCCTCAAGTATGAAACGTTCAAAGCAGACCCCTATGGTTCAAGTTACCAACAAACTCTCTGACCTGGTGACTCCAGGTTCTGGCATCTCCAGAAGAACAAAAACCTAAAATATCCCAGATAATTACAATTTTTGTTTGTATATAAACAAAATAAAAATGTAAAAAAATGTATATTAATTACTGACTAAGGACATTTTTGTCTTCAACTATATTATTAAAATACACTTTGTCATGTGATACTACATTTCACCACTAGGCGGCCAGTACTGAAAGACGGGGGGTGGGAACTGTGGCAAGGAATTCCATTCTGCTTTGAGTTAAAAGGCTTTGACATTTTAAAAATAGGAGAAAATCTGTTCTTTCACACTGCATTGGCTCCTCAAAAGGACATCTCTTGGTTAGATTGAGCGGTATCCACCAGGAGCGTTTCTAGCCTTTCATCGGCACTGGTGCATAGCCCCAACACCCCCAAACACCAAGTTACCCAATATTTTGATACTTTTTTGATAATGTTATGAATAAATGGATATAAACTGTCTTCACAAGCTGCATCTGCAATGAAGAGCGGCTTCATCGTTGACAAATGAGAGAAGACATCTGCAAGTTTTGTTACCTACAGTGGATTAATTATCCAACTCATCCAGCGTTCATCCAGCGCTCTTTTATTAGTTTTATGACTTATAAAGTATTCTGTCATGATGTGGGAAACAGCTGCAAATGTTTCTATGCCAAAGTGAACTGTCTAAATGAATTAATCTGAGTCAATGAATGAATTAAAACTATTTCAGACCTTTTTGCAAAACAGTTTGACCAATTAGATCAATAGTTACTCATTCACAAATCTGGCATCACTATTTCTGATTCTAAACAAACACATGACATGATTGCTAAAATATTATCAGACAAGGATTTATCAATGGACACAGCGGTATTACTGTCCCCATGTCCCAGTAAAAGGGGTCTAGCGATGACCCTGGCTTCCATCATGTTTCTAAATTAATTTGCCTCTTTATTAACTCTATCGTGAACAATGTCAGATTCACTAACTGTATCTTTGAAAAGCATCACTGAGCGAAAGCCAAAGCAAGGAACTCTAGCCTCAATGATAGATCTATTTGTGTCACATTATAAAACAAATGTTTCAAATTTGGAATTGGCCTAAATAATCAGTGCCACACACTGTCTCCTTGATGATCCACATCAGGCAAGCACAGAGACATACTGGACAGGGGGGTGGTAAGTATAAACTGGCATTTTTTTTGAAGGACTTGAGGGGTTAAGAGGTTGTGTGAACAATAGGCTGTGGTTAGATTCACTTACTGAATAGACCTGAGGGTCGTGCAGTCTTGGTCTCGGGGGATGGGCAGTACTATATGTCTACATGCCTATCCTGATGCCTAGCAAACTCCTCCCTCTATGAATGACAGATGCCATCTTTCACCTTGTAAACTGAGAAACAGAAATCAGGCGGAACCTTAGGAGTAAAATGAAGGAGCTCCAGAATTCTTATTGAGAATCAAGACAGTTCAACAGCCAATCATTGGGAAGGGAAGTGCAAGCTACATTTACACTCCCCGTTGGGACTGGTGCACAACAATGCCCTTTGGGAAATGCAGGAACATGATGTGTTTTGTTGTAAGGTCACTACATGTGCTCTTCTGTCCCTGCTGTATCTGTACCTCTAGGACAGGTCCCTCCCTAAACATGTCCTCACCTGTCTGCCTCCTGGTACTGCCTAATCTGACAGCGGGACAATGAATCGGCCACATAGTGATGCCACATCTTTGTATTTGCGACAATGTATCCAATCAGGATATATTAATACAAAGCATGTCAGACTGACTAGGATCACTCTCTGGTGTAGTGGCTAACGAGACAGCAAAATTGTGCTCAATGAATAGGTTCATATGGGAATTTTACAGACGAGAACAATTATTCCTTATTTCACATCAGGTTTGTGATGAGTAAATAACTGGCATTTAATTTGGGAATAATGTCACATGCAATGTGCAAATACAAATACCGTGTCAGTAATCAGAGTGCAACCCATTCGCTTATACCAGTAACATTTGTGCAACAAATTGTTGGTGCAGATTAGAAGTCACTGCTAAGAAAAGATATTTAATATAACCACTGTGAGGTTAACCAGTATGCAATATTATGAGCATGAGAATGACTACATGTGTATTTATGAAATAAAAAACTACTGATAATAAATACATAAGTAAAAAATAAATAAATAAATAAGCAAACACAACAACAACAACAAAAATAAAAACAGACAGATAGCCTATAATATTGACAAGAGTTAACAGAAAGTTAGAAACTTTACAAATATTATTAAATGATATCTTAAATAAAGTTTCTGTTTTATATCCAACATTAATAATACATTTTAAAAGAACATCCTACATGTTTCTACATGCAGTTGGGACTATTAAAATGTGATGAGCATATCTCTGCACTTGCACTCAATAAAAAACAATAAAGTCAAAAAATAATAAAGAAAAAATATCAATAAAGTCACATTTATGTTTCGCACTTGTTCTTACCGATCTCAAGGAAACCAATACTTTCATGTTATAAAGTAACCTGTGTTTATAAACTTTAGCTAAAGCGTGTGTGATTGATCCAAAGCAATGGCAACAGTTGTTTCTCTTTAAGATATAACTAAAAGAAGTAACAAGCAATGATTACTTACCGCAGACTCCGATTTGCGCACCTCTGTACTTATAGTGAGAAACACCAGTAACACCGCGCCGAGACCCTTTAAGTTCATGCTGCTTTTCAAAGAATCTGCCTTCTTAACATTGACAGTTACAACTATGAACTCTTACTGAACTTATCATATTCCTCCGTTAAGCTACCTGCAGAACCAGCACGTTTTTTCAAATGTTACAGAGGAATTCTTGTAAAGTCTCAAGGCTGTCCAGTGCTGGCAGCGCTCGCAATAAATGTAACCGTCACTTTACTGAATCCCCTTAACCTGCTCACCGCACTACTTCATATCCCTCCGCCCAAAACCATTCTAGATCCCCACAAACTTTAAGCTTTAAAGGCATGGGAGGATGAGAAGTTACATTTAAATATCCTTTGGGGCTTTTTGTTGGATAAACCATTAATATAAATTATTTTACTCACTGTTTCTTTCTTTTGATTTTATAAGGGGATTTGTTAGCGATGTCGAGGACGCATCACAAACAAATATTGGAGAAAAAATAAATAAATAAATAAAATAATATATATATATATATATATATATATATATATATATATATATATATATAAATGCATTCATTTTTTTCGAGGCAATTATCAAACAGAAGGATGTAGCTATATATGCTACCAGAAAAAAGGCTAAATTTAAAGTTAACTTTTTGCCAGATATATTTGTTGCAGTTACATCTGCTGAAACAAATGGAGATAGACTTCATATGAAGGTTTACTTGTTCTCTTCTGCTATTTAAAGTTAAAATGAGTCATTTTGCAGCCTATTACTGATTATTATTATTGATTTAGACATGCATTAATCTGTATGGAGTTACTTGAATCAACTCTGATCAGTTTATGTGTTTATGTAATTTTCATTGTTTTATTATGTCCAGTCGTGTGTGAGATATAGGCTACATTAATAATATTTCAGCTTACATGAGTGGTACAGTGTTTACTGATTGAGTGGCACAGTGTTTACTGATAAGTTTGGTTGTTATCGCTGTTTGTTTAGAGGCAGAAGCGTAAAGCGCGGGTGATTGACAGCTGAAAATCCCGCCCTCTTCTCAGAGCACAGCGCACTTGCAGCGGTGCGTGAATCGACTGTGCCGCGAGGAGAGCGTTTCAACACAGAACTTTCTTGTGAGTGAACTTCTCTTATTCTCAGAGGACACACAGGAGCAAATCTTCATAAAATACTTATTGCATGTGCAAAATGATATTTTCGTCTCTCGTTTAGGCCCTAATTGTTTATATTTATCCTTATCTCACTTCTTGCCCTTCGAAGTGGACGAACCGCTCACTGGATTCTCAAATGAATAGGTTTGAAGCCATTAACAGAGGCTTACCGTGAAGACGCCGAGGATACATTACCTGCGTTTTCCTCAAAGCTTTGCAAAATGAAGCTTTGGTAAGTACATTTGTATCTAGAGATGTCGTTTTATTACGCTTGGTTAAAAATTCAGACACTTGGATGTTAAATAGTGGACTGTCAGTTTTAGTCACCGAGTTAAATAAAGTGCTTTATTTCTTTAGAGCACATATATGATGGTTTTGTTTATCTCCATTCACAGGAGTTTTGTGTTACCAGTTGTCTTGTATACAGTGTCTGCTCAAGGGGTAAGTCTTCTATCATTAATAAAACACAGTACTTCCCCTTGTGGATTTTATCGCAAGTATAGGTTGGATCTTTTGTTATTTAACTGAAACTCCAAGTTTTTCTTAGTAATATACATTTGGCTCATCATGTTTGGGTTAACTTTTGCAAACACATTTGAATGTTTTTATAAGACACAATCACTTCACAAATTACAACCTGTGAAGTTTTGTGTAAACTGTTTGTGTGCCTTTAAAGTGGTTAGTTGCTGTTCATTAGTCATCATTAATTTTTCAGTGTATTTTCTTGTTTGATGATTTGGGAAGTGTCTCAGTCCTCTCAAGACCAAACTGACAAAATACTCCTCCTTCTAATTAAAATGCAAAGTACCCTGTTTCTCTGCCACACCCATTTACCCTGTTACTACCATACTGACACTCAGTATTCTAATAAGTATGTCATTCATGGATGTTTAAATATATGCTTATGTTTTACTCTTCCTCTGTTTTATTTTTTCTTTATTTGAAAGTAAGTTGTGATTGTTCTGGAAGCCTGTTAAGGAGTGGCCTGGGCGTGCATTTAATTCTATCAGTTAATGGGAGGAATTGTAGAGAGCATGACATTAGAGAATAAACACTTATCAAGTGGCATTTTGGATGGGCTCAAACTGACGTGAGAGTAATGCAGGTGGGATGGTGAGTAGTTGCAGTGTAGTCTAGTCATGAAATAATTAGAGCCTGCAGTAACAAACAGCTTAGCAGAGTAGTAATTAATGGAGGGCTGGATTTTCCTCAAGTTCCTTGTGTAGCATGAAGCAGGAAGACAGTTTTGATTCAGTATGGTCCACAATGGTAAGTGTGTCAGCTAGGAGTCAGTTAGGATGTTTTGTATAAAAATGGAGAAAAATTACTATTGGGAGGTCTTGATTTATTTACACCTATCACCTCACTTTAAACATAGATCTGTTTGAAATGTCACCTACAGAATATGTGCCTTTAGATGCTTGTTTATTTTTAATAAAATAATTGAATAATCTTTATTTACATTGCTTATAGTTTTATTGTCCATAGTAAAAGAGCACTTCCCAAAATGCCAGTACTTGTAAAAATAATTTGAATTTTAATTCAGTAAATTAAATACCTGTAAATCCATTTTAGGTTCCAGTTCAACTTCTTGTGTGGGGTGGCCAATTCAATCTCACACTCAGTACAGTATATGAGAAACTGAAAATTTAGATGACACAATTGAGTTTTTTGGTGTGGATGGAGAACAGTAAGAAGCCAAGCAGTGATCCCTGTGGGACACCAGTGTTGTTGATGGGGACTTAAAGGGTTAGTTCACCCCAAAATGAAAATTCTGTCATTAATTACTCACCCTCATGTCGTTCCAAACCCGTAAGACCTTCGTTCATCTTCGGAACACAAATTAAGATGTTTTTGATGAAATTGGAGAGCTATCTGACACTCTATAGACAGCAACACAACTGAAAAGTTCCCAGGTCCAGAAACGTAGTAAATACCTCAGTAAAACAGTCCATGTGACATCAGTGGCTCAACTTCAGTTTTGAGACGCTACGAGAATACTTTTTTTTGTGCAAAGAAAACAAAAATAACATAATTTACTTAACCATTCTTCTCCCCCGAGTTACGTCGTCCGCCATTTTAGAGAGTATTACAATGCATACGCACGCTTTTGCCTAAGCGTAAACAACACTTAATATGCAGATTACGTTCATGCACACGCTTTCCCCCCGAACGTAAACAACACTGATTACGTCAAATACGCTCTTAGGTACTCTCCAAAGTGGCGGAAGATGTAACTCGGGGGATAGGAATGGTTGAGTAAATTATGTTATTTTTGTTTTCTTTGTGCAAAAAAAAGTATTCTCGTAGCGTCGCAAAACTGAAGTTGAGCCACTAATGTCACGTGGACTATTTTAACGATGTCCTTACTACGTTTCTGGACCTGGGAACATTTCAGTTGTGTTGCTGTCTATGGAGTGTCAGATAGCTCTCTGATTTCGTCAAAAACATCTTAAATTTGTGTTCCGAAG
The DNA here is from genome assembly GCA_021397915.2 of Tor tambroides. NCBI lineage: Eukaryota > Metazoa > Chordata > Actinopteri > Cypriniformes > Cyprinidae > Tor > Tor tambroides. The sequence goes on from JAFVLL020043217.1 coordinate 57,105, forward strand.
ATGAACGAAGGTCTTACGGGTTTGGAATGACATGAGGGTGAGTAATTAATGACAGAATTTTAATTTTGGGGTGAACTAACCGTTTAAGAGAGTGGGCCTTATTGCATGACCTATTTTCCAATATCAGAGTAGATTTTAGACCAAGAAACGAGTTCAGATCTTAAAAAATGTACATCATGCACCCATGTTTAATAGATGTTTGGGAAGTAAAAGTCGGCAAAGTGAACGTTTTCTGGACAGTGACTCAGTTTTCTTTAAACTACTCCTAATGTAGACATCACTTCAACTCAGACTTTTTGGAGGTAGATGGACCTTGTAGAGGGTCAGACCTCCAACATCATTCAGATAAGGTCAGCAAGAATGAAGAGAAAAGTTCTTAGGAGTCTTTGATGGGGTCAAGACAGAGGTTAGGGTCTTAGGTGAATGGTTTTACCATTCCTTTTTTTCCTACGGGCAAGAACAATCAAGCTTTATTGCAGTGTGCTGATATTTAACAGCAATTTTAAGCTTCTAGATGGATTTTAAAGGGTTAATTGACCCAAATTGTTTAACTGGATTATGATGAGCAAGGAAATACAAGGAGCCAGGTATTAGTGAACTAGTGAAATAAAAGTAGGAGCATGTCTCAAGACTATAGAGAAGACTTTAGAAAATGAAACTTAAGTGTTACTATCAAACTATATAAAAACTCAGTTTATTTACTTTGTGTAATCTCTCAGTTTTAAGAATTTGTGATGATTAAGCAAATGTTTTGTTGATAAATTTTATTATTTGATCTTTTTAAGAATAGTAATATAGTAGGGTAATTTACAAATATTTCAAGCCAAATGCCATTAAAAATTTGTCTTGAGGCAAGAAGAAACTGGTATCTAGTTGGAAGCACCAGATTAAAGATTTCATTGAACCCTTTTAAAATAAAGTCTCACTCTTTGTGTTGCACATCAGGAAAGATGTAGAAAAAATTTAGATTAGATTTAGAAAAATCTAGAGTTTGTGTATTTGATATTGCTACAATGTAAATATGATATCATAAACTGAGTAGGGTAGCAGTTTAAATATTTATATAAGGACATATAGAAAGCACTCCATATCTTTTATTTTGATAAATATGCACAGATAAGCCATCACTCCTGGATGTTCTTATCTGCAGACACTCAAAAGCATTGTTCTTGCAGTGATTGTGTATTATATTCACTTTTCTTGATTAATACAAATAATCTAAATCATTTTGGCAAAACAGCCAATTATATCCCATAGCCTTTCTAAAACAGACTGATAGTGTTTGTGATAGTATCCTGTCCTACTTATTACTGGTAGAGCCTTTTTGATGTGTTCTATAGCACAGCATGAAAGAAACCGCAGCGGAAATATTTGGATGAGAACTACCTCTCCTACACACCATATCAGTGGAGAGAGAAAATGAGAGAGAAAGAGATATAAAGTGGTTTATGCGATCTAGAAAAACATGAACTTTAGCTGAGGGGTTTTGTGCTTGAGTACTGTCCAGATAGTTACATAGATAATTTCTCAATATTTTACCTAAGCCAAAGGCAATAGATTCCAATAACAAGGTGCACATAGAGTAAGGGATCATTTCCCTTTAAAATTCCCTAAAGCTTGGTATAAAAATGGGCTTGTTTAGAATATTTAATGTAAAATATCGAAAGGAGGCTCGAACCTGAGGCTCGGCTTGAGCTCTGAGTAAGAACCCCCCTCCCCTATGATGGTAAGGTGTGGAGGGAAAAAAAGAGAGGAATTTAGAGGAGGAGAAGGGGTGGTGGAGGGATGCCAGAAAAATTGTTGCTGGAACGGACCAATGACAGCTGCTTATATACAGTCGTAGCGGTGATTGACAGGACTGGATGATTAGGCTCCTCCCGAACCTGCGTTTGGGAACTCCATATAAAATAACTGCTTACTTTAGGTATGGGATAACAGATTAATGTTAGGTCAGTGTTAAGGAGAGGGAGGTGGATTGTAATGAAGAAAGACATAAAAACATGCATGACTAATCTTTATTATCATTCACTTCTCACAGTTTCACAAGGAACAGTTGTACTTTTTGTGTGAATATTGTCTTAGTGTTATCACAGAGGACACCCCATGCTTCCTCCCCCATGATAAATTCCTGGGCTGCCTAGTACAACGTGTTGAGAGTTTTTCTGCACTTTTTCTTGCTGCAGGTGTCGCTTTCTAGAACATTCCTCCAGGTCAGATCGAGACATTTTGTGATTGCTTTGTGATTTGTTAGTGCTTCTCCCCATTTGAACCTTCCCTGGGGCACAAATTCTCATGCCCCCTTCATCCATTTAAAAGCTGTAACACCAGTAGGTAATGTTTATGGCCCTCTATTTAATGGTAGGATAAGTGGATTGAGATAGATGAGATGTCAACTCTAGACAATTGAGGGCATGATAGAGAAGATTGCTGTTTCTGTGTTTGTCGTATGTTAAATATCATATTAATGGTCTAAATTACGTTTAGTAAGAAATTAAATTTAGTGACAACATGGCGAACAGTCAGGAATGACCTAAAGTGAGGTGCACGCACACAATGCCAATGTTATTTAATTGTTTTCTTAATATCTAAAACTGTAGTGTAAAAAGATCTGCATTGCATTCACATTGTATTGTATTCTTTCTTTCCTTTCTGCCGTCTCACCAGTTTCCTTCCTGATAAAGTCATGTTTATTCTAGTCCTAAATGTACCAATATCACTGTTTATGTATCATCCATCTTCAACCTTCTTTTCTTGATAATAAATGGACAGATTTGAGCAGGATTTTTTGTAGTTTACTTGCCAGGTGGCTTCATTTATTGTTCCCTACATGTTTCTCTTTTTGCCTCATCAGATTTGGTTTAGTTACTGAGCAGAAATTTGTTAATCTTAATGTCAGTGAGAGCTTTACTCCTTACATGGCCTGCTTTTACTGTACAGAGGCTTGTGGTTGTACATGAGAGGGATCCTTTAGATCTGCACATTTTCGCAGTGCCAAAAAGCAGACAGTTTTACTGCTTTTTCATCTTTCATGACGATGGATAGCATCTGTATGTAGACCTGAGTATGTTTGTGGGACCACGTGTGTGGCCTGGCTTTTACTGCTTTACTCTGTCACATCTCCAGCCAGGCTCTTCTATAATGTCCTGCTGTTACAATCAATACAACATGAGTATAAATCACAGCATGCTACTGTGACATGTTCAGCTGCTAAGGATAATTTAATTTCATACAAGTTGTAAAGGCCTGCTGAGTGTCTCTTTCCCTCACCGTTTCCCATAGCTCTAAATGGCCTTTTTTTGCCCATCCTAAGTTATTTCTTAACTTATGGTCTCTTTTTATCTTTATATCTTCTATCCTGATCTCCCTCTCTCTGTTGTAATTTTCTTTTTCTCGTTGAATCTTTCAAATCATGCAGCAAGTAGCTCTTCAAAACTGTCAGTAATAAATTCCAGAGATTTGAGAGATTAAAGTCTCGGAGGTGATGACAGATTTCTCCTCCACAGCTGATTTAAGAGAGTGACAGGACTAAAGGCATGCCAGTAGGGCTGCTCGATTATGACAAAAATCATAATCACGATTATTTTGGTCAATATTGTAATCACGATTATTTAAAACGATTATTAGTGGGCCATATGACCAAAACTTTATATAAAAGATTTATTTAAAGATACAATACAATACAATAGAAAAAAAAGATACAAATGAAACAAACTGTGCTTTAAGTTTAAGTCTAAAGTATTCAGTTAACAGCCTACTACTAGAGAAAATGAATAACCTAAATAAAAATAAAATAAAACAGCATAGTCTTCACTGTAAGAATTAAACTTCCTTTGTTACTTATTAAAGCTACAAATGTCCTTCAGTAAAGAGTAGTGAGTGATTTTGTCTTTGTCTTTTGTTGTTTGATTAATATTAAGCACACAGTTGCAGCAGGAATATAGTCCGCTGTCACTTTAAGAGCCGCACGGATCCAATTTACTGTTACACACGTATTTTCATTCTTACGTTCATTTATTACATAAACCCTCCTGGGTTATGTGAATAATCACTAAGCGACACATTTTTGCGCGTATTTGACCGTTTAGGCGCTAAAAGATGACTTTACATATCCGTGTGTCTCTGAGCGCATACACAGTAATCCTCCTGAGGAAGCGCAAGTTCTCTTTCACGCTTTTAAAAACATGAATAAATCTAATCAAATTAAATAAAATCAGCACGTCCCGTTTTTGCAAAAGTCTCGTTACATGATTTTACTGATTAGCACGCGAAATTGGGCTTTTATGGAGGAACGAAAGTGCACCGCTGGAAAGGGGCGGAATGGGGCGCAATAATCGTTTTATCTCGATTACTGTGTTTTCATAATCGTTGGAGGCCTAAATCGAAATCGAAACTGAATTTCGATTAATTGCACAGCCCTACATGCCAGTGACATTTTTGTCTTTGTCTTGCCATCAACTCTACACGTATGATAGAGCACACCAAGATCAATGTTCACTCATGTTGAAAGCAAACCAAGGGTCGAAGGTTACACTACGGAACAGAGTGAGAGTGTGTGGAGAGAGCATCTTAACATTCTTTCCTTCATTCACGGGTTTCTGAATGACTGAAAAAAGAAAGAGAAAGGAAAGGACATAGGAATAATAAATAGAAAATTACTACTTTAGTGCATTGTTGTGCATTTGTTACAGCATTCTGGGTAACTGGTAGGGCATTGCAATGTGATTTATTACTGACAAACAAAATAAAAAATTCTAAGAAATCATAAGTCTGATCACTTCTCTTCAACAATTTAATTATTTTGAAATATCATTCATGTTCCTTGCATAGACGGTGCAGGAGATGTTTTGTGGGTGTGGATATTTGTTTAAACCTCTACCCCAAAGTAAGAGCAGTATAGGCTCATGATACATGGGTCAACTTTTTGAGCAATTTTTATCTGGATACTTTAGATTGGTCATGGGCCCTGTGTCTCACCTGGTTGCCTGTTGACCGCAACATTGCCCAAAGTTGCCCCATGTATCATCAGCCTTAGTGATTTTCGCTTTTTTTTTTCAAGAAAGAAATGAATGAGTCATACAGAGAATAAGTATTTATAATGATGAGCAAATGCAGTTCTCACACTGAGAGCATGGAAAAATAGACAGATGAAATATTGATGGATTGATGGAAGAAAATACAAATTGCCCTAAGGGTTTAAGAATTTTTTCTGCTCAAAGAGGGCCCCCTTTTATCAAAACTTATAGGTAGGTTTATGTTTATGTTGTTTTAGTTCGTTGTACATGCCTTTTCTTACACAATCTACATGTCACTGGCTGGATTTACTCTTTGCTTTGAAACAGATTTTTGCTTTAATCTGTTTTTCTTTCATTTGTTGATGGCTGGCTTGCTTTCACTCATTCTTTCCGTTCCTTCATGTACCCCACCCTTCTCTGTCATCTGTATAAGCTTCAGAGTGAATTGGCACCCTCAGGGCAGAACCCCCTAGCACACTTTGATTCATCTATATGTTCACCATTGTTGTGAAAGAGTCTAATATAGGCATAAAAAGAAGCATGCTAATATTTCGTACTGGCAATAAGTAAGTATTAACAGTGAGAAAGCAAATAAATACCACAATTATACTTCATCTGTCTAATTAATGCATCCTGCAGTTACTCTGTGCTGTGCTGCAAGAAAACCTGTTATTGGAATAGCTCTGTTTATTCATCTGTGTTTGGCCTCCCCTCCCTCTCTACGGGACTACATCATCCTTTCTTCCCTCTGTTGTTTTTTCCCCCACATATCTATTGTACAGGATCTCCTTAATTCCTCCTTCATTCTTTACCTAGGATGTGTCCACCTGTGAATTATATACAACCCGAATTCCGGAAATGTTGGGACGTTTTTTAAATTTGAATAAAATGAAAGCTAAAAGACTTTCAAATCACATTATTTATTCATAATTTGCCAATATTTTATTCACAATAGAACATAGAGAACATAACAAATGTTTAAACAGAGAAATTTTACACTTTTATCCACTAAAATTTGATGCCTGCTACAGAGCTCAAAAAAGTTGGCACAGGAGCAACAAAGGGCTAAAAAAGCAAGAAATTTTGAAAAGATTCAACTGGGAGAACGTCTAGCAACTAATAGTTAATTGACATCAGGTCTGTAACATGATTAACTATAAAAGGGATGTCTTAGAGAGGCAGAGTTTCTCAGAATTAAAGATGGACAGAGGCTCTCCAATCTGTGAAAGAGTGCATAAAAAGATTGTGGAATACTTTAAAAACAACATTGCTCAACGTCAAATTGCAAAGACTTTTTTTAAAATCTCATCATCTACAGTGCATAACATCATCAAAAGATTCAGAGAAATCTCTGTGTAAGGGACAAGGCCGAAGACCTTTGTTGGATGCCCGTGGTCTCATTGAAAATGGACTGTTTCAAAGTGGAAAAGTGTTCTATGGTCAGACGAGTCCAAATTTGACATTCTTGTTGGAAATCACGGACACCGTGTCCTCCGGGCTAAAGAGGAGGGAGACCTTCCAGCTTGTCATCAGCGTTCAGTTCAAAAGCCAGCATCTCTGATGGTATGGGGGTGCATAAGTGCATACGGTATGGACAGCTTGCATGTTTTGGAAGGCACTATTAGTGCTGAAAGGTATATAAAGGTTTTAGAGCGACATATGCTTCCCTCCAGATGACGTCTATTTCAGGGAAGGCATTGTGTATTTCAGCAGGACAATGCAAAACCACATACTGCAGCTATTACAACAGCATGGCTTCGTAGTAGAAGAGTCCGGGTGCAGAAATGGCCTGCCTGCAGTCCAGATCTTTCACCTATAGAGAACATTTGGGGCATCATTAAACGAAAAATACGTCAAAGATGACCAGCAGCTGGCAGCTGGAAACATATATCAAGCAAGAATGGGACCAAATTCCAACACCAAAACTCCAGAAACTCATAACCTCGATGCCCAGAGGTCTTCAAACTGTTTTGAAAAGAAGAGGAGATGCTACACCATGGCAAACATGCCCCCGTCCCAACTATTTTGAGACCTGTAGCAGGCATCAAATTCTAAATGAGCTCATTTTGTGCATAAAATTGTAAAATTTCTCAGTTTAAATATTTATGTTATCTATGTTCTATTGTGAATAAAATATTGGCTCATGTGATTTTGAAGTTCTTTTAGTTTTCATGTTATTCAAATTTAAAAAACGTCCCAACATTTCTGGAATTTGGGTTGTAAACAGTTTTAGTAGCTGATGCCAAGTGCTCAAACGTATCCTATTCTAAGCTTTGTTTGAGCATGAACTGTCTGAGGAGGCTTTTTAGTTCTATTGAAAATTTTTTTTTTTTTTGGTGAAATTGCTAAATTGTTTAAAAAAAAAATCATTTTCCTCCTTACACTCTAACTGAGTGACCAGTATAGAAACAGAAAGAAATACATTTTTACATTTTCTAAAAGAGTGGTTCCCAACCGTCATGTAGATCATGATAACCACAGGTACAGCACCTCACTACCATGGTAAAATGTAGCCTGACTATATGGTTTCTATAATAATTGCTATGAAAAACACTAGCCTGAAGACATTCAGTATAAGTATAAGAATCCTTATGTTCATCAGTTAGGCAGATTGGTAGTGGCACCAGCGTGACCTCTAACAAAATTTAGTGTCACCGGCAGAAAAAAAGGTTGCAACATATCCATTTAGACAAAGTCTGGAGCCCTGGTAGACTACTGTAAATTACACTTTTATTTAATTGTTTATTTTATTTAATTGCCTTATCGTGGCACACCCGTGAAAGGGGCGCAGACCCCAGGTTGGGAACCACTGTTCTAAGAAACTGTGATTGGTGCTTACCCATACAAGCGCCAAAGGTGCTTGAAGTGCATTACATCCATGTAAGTCGCTTTGGAATATAAGCCGCAGCACGTTTCAGATGAGGAAAAAACATGACTTATATTCCAGGATATACAGTACTGTTTATGCTTACCTTAACAAACACTTCTAAAGCTCAAACATCAGTGTGTGAATCTGTAATATTACAGTGTAATCTACTATAGCATAGTTTAGCTCAGCATGATCAAGTACTATCATGCATAAAGCATCGAAGTATGCTTGTCACATTATTGTTAAATTAGAGATCATTTTAGGGGTAATATATACGGCTGCAAGCATTTGGAGTTACAGTGCTCTACATCGCTTGCGGATGTTAAGATGGAATGAAAAATGGTATACGTCAGCCCCCCTCCAGACCTAAGGCCCTGGAGCTAGACATTCCCATGATGGCATTCCCAAATCCATGACAGAGGCAGGCCTCAGCTTAGTCTCCAACCGTTGGCTAAGCAGCTGAACCCCCTCACCTGCACCACCCGCCCCAGCGAAGTACTACACACACACACACACACACACACACACACACACACACACACACACACACACACACACACACACACACACACACACACACACACACACACACACACACACACACAGACACACACAGACACACACACACACAGACACACAAACACCACCTCTGATCCTCTGTATTATTACCTTCAGCTCTGATGCTTTCTTCTTTCTCCTTCTCAAACATTTACCCTCCTGCTTAGTCCAAGAATATCATATCGTTCCTGAGTCCACCATTTACTTACTCTCTTCTTCCCCCTCTTGTCGCACCTCTATCCTGTCTTGAAAGATGAATGTTCTTCATCACTCTCTCCACGACCTTTTTACCTGTCGGTCTCACCTGTCTGTTCCCGCTTTACTGCTCCAAGGCAGATTTAAGGCAGATCTTGCAGGTTTTCTTTTTACTCCTTCGGCCTGTAAAAGACAATGAAGATGTACTGGTCGTTAATTATATCAATGTGGTGGTGTAATCACATGGGGGAGTGGAGAGAATGAAGAAGGAAATGGAGTGGTGGTCTTCACGTTTAAAGATTTTTAAATTCTAATGATCTGAGTTGTTTCAGAAATGGTTGGGTGGGTTTGAGTTTTTATTTACTGTGCGCAAATTTTCTCAGCTCATTGGTTGGTTGAGTGTCCTCCAGCCAAGTCATTATGTTTCACCAAGTTTTACAACCAAATGTGGTCTGTGGTTTCTGTTAATGCCCGAGATTTGTACCTCTGGTGAAGAAAAGCTCTACGGCGTTGGTTCAGAACCAGGTTGCAGCACAGGAAGTACTTGGTTGAGCTCATCAGTGATACATAATGTGTCTCTAACTAGTGTAATCTGGACCACATTAACTCTTTCTGTGACCCCCTTAGGAAGTTTTCAAGCAGTTATCTTTAATAAGAACATCATGTTATGTTAATTCAGTAAGGTATATTTGTACAGTTTCTTATTGCTTGTTTTTGTATTTAAAGGGGTGGTTTACTGCCTTTTTTCTTTGCTTGATTGTGTTTATGGGGTGCAATATAACATGTCTTAGTGTTTCGTTTGTTAAAAAACGCCTTATTTTTCATATATTTCACCTTTATTGTAAGCCGCTTTCTCCTCTGTCATTTGAACGACCGGTTGACTTCCTGATTCTATGAAACCACTCCCTCAGAAACAGGCAATGGGCTCAGATTGGTTAGTTGGGCCGGTGTGTTGTGATTGGCTAAACTGCGTACTGCACATTGTCCGGAAACTTCACGCCCATTACCTTTACGGGCGACAGTTGCATGTGCTCCGGTCAAATGTAAATAATGGTGTCAATATTGCCGTATCAGTTTGAGCCAGAATCAGACCCAGAAAGCGGTAATGAAGAGAGTCAAGCAGAACTTCCGCAAGCACGGCTCTTACAAAACGTTTCTTGAATGGTAAGTTTGTTTTTTTTTATTATTATTCTCTCAAAGAATTTCGATACGCTGTTACTTGAAAATGCTACTGCTGTTTGTTAGCTTTTGAGATACGGTTTTCTCCTGATTAAACATTTAATGTAACTACATGACTGAGTAATACCGTTTTTTAAAGTTATTGTTTTATTGATAGAATGAACAACCGTTTATCCACAAAACTTAGTTTACTCAGTAATCGAAAAATTACATCATAAAGTATACATGGAAAATACATTTACAAAATTAGTACATAATTACAAATTCGGGTCCAAAATGTTTGTACGCGTTTGCCATAGACACACGAAATAGCATTTAACTAACTGGCTACTAAAGCCAGCGTTGGCATTTGTTTACGTCCTTGATAAAACTAAAACATTACGTCTGAAATTATACATGCAAATACATTTAAAATTATTAAATCTTACTTACAGGTTGTGGCCCAACAACTGCTGCCTCTGGTTTTAAAGTTGGAACTGCTCCATGTTTTAGTAATAGTTTCTGTGTGAATCCGGCATTGAACTCGTGTAGATTCTGGAAGCTGTCTTCCGTAAAATGCGCAGCACAGAGAGCTAAATTAGGATTGTAATTGTCAGGAACATAATCAAACATAAATTTTAACCATTGTTGACGAACTACAGCGTCCGTAGGAAGCCCGAACACAGAAGACCTGACAGCTGGGTGAAAATAACACACTTTCGACGGCATGGCTACAACTCTCCACTATAACTCTTCCTCTTCGACAAAGCCGCAGAACATGGCCTTGCCCCCTTTTTTGCATGTTCCGGAGGGAGGGGTTGATGTAAATTTATGGGTTTGTTACGTATGCAACCCGGGAAGTATCTCGTTGTAGTCCCATATGAGTCGTTTTTGTAGGCATTAAACTTCCTGATTTTTAAAAGACGATATCTCCGCTTACGTTGAACTTTCAGCGCAGCAACTTTGCAGATACTGTTCATGCACCAACAGCAACATTACACACTATTTAAAATGAAAAAAGTGAAATCGCAATCAACCACCCCTTTAAAACTTCAGCACTCATTAGACTCCCAGAGGACAGTTTTATTGCTCAGAAGTTGCTCTTTTAGTTTTGGTTGGAGTTTTGTCATCTCAACACTGTCTCTAATGTTTCTCTAAAAATTCTTAAGGAGAAATGAAAACAGACAAACGCAAGACTATAAGCTATAATATTAATGTGGATAGAATAATTTAGATGACTTGGTCTTGGAAAAATTTGATAAGAAATGTTCGTATGGAAAACTTGCAGTATCGTGGACTTTAGTATTGTGATAAATACAGACATTATTGGAATTTTTTCTGAAACTACAGTAGACATGACATTTATAGAAGGCTAATAAATTATAAAAATCTAAAATTGAAATAAAAAAAACATCTTAAAATTAAAACATCAAAATATAACACTTGCCAAAAAAAGATTAAATATTTTGTTTACCTGCATGTCATATGACATTAACTGTCTGAATATTGAAATATTAATTTAAAATATAAGTGAGTTCTTCAAGTAAATATTTAACAAATATTAAAAAAAGTAAATATAAAGGGGTTCAACTAACCACAGCATCCCTGATCTAGGAGAAACAGAATTCTCATTTGTGACTTTTCTTTTCATATTTCCAAATATTTTGTGTGAGCCTTCCCTGTCCTATCAGTCAAAGAGGACGTGTAACTGGTTGGAGGACAATATACATGCGTGCATGCATGTCTTTATGTTTATCCCGTATTAATGACAAACAAACATGAGCGTATTCCACACATCCTGCAGTGCTGTAAATTATCAACTAACTCTGTTTGCCTCAGGACTCTGGCAGTCTGGGAGGAAGTGTATACAATCTGTCTCTGTTCTGTTCATTCATTAACATCCAGCTTTGTAGTATGGATTACACCAAACTGTGGTCAGAGACACTGCAGGTTTCAGTAGGACACAGACACAAAGATGAGTTTGGCTCAAGGCTTACTACATTGTTTGAAGTTCAGGAGCAGCATGTTTTGACATCAGTACTTCTTCTAAGGAATCTCCGCACATCAGGTCATTTCCTTAGGCGAGAACTTTCTTTTGGGTCTCTCTCTTCTTGTTTAGCCCTTTTTGAGTCAACGTGGGAGGGCATTACCTTTAGTTAATGGGAAATATATAACAACATACTTGCATTGCTGATTAACTGTGTTTAACGATCCATTGAACTGATTCAGAAATATGCCCCCATCCTGGCTGAAATAATTACATCTGTATCACAGTCTTGTCACAACCAAATGGGACTTCAACCTCACCAGGCTCGTGTGGTGCAAACCATTAGCTGCAGCTTCAGCACTTTGTTGAGCTATAAATTGGCTTCCCAGGGGGATTCAGACTCCTTCTCTTAACACTTTGTGCTCTTGGGACTTGCAAAGGCCAGTTGCTGCCCTCTTCTCTAACTCAAACTGAGTTTTAATGTTTCCCTGGTGTGGCTTCAAAGCCTCAGACTCTGACCTACTGCTGAGTGGTGGTTTCCTGTAGCGCTCATAGCAGGTGGTCTGCACAGTGTCGGCCTACAGTCTGTGATGCTCAATTTCCTTCAGCCATCGTAAGAGGCCAAGCCAGCTGTGGCTTTTCCAGGCTCTTCTTGTCTGTTGAAAGTGATGTAAAAATGCCAGTTTCACATTGTGAGTCTTCATCTGAAGTTTGAATAAAATTAGTCTTAGATGCATGTAATCTTGGATGGCTTCAGTAGTTCATCCAAAGAGAAGTCCGCATATCTCCAGATAGTCCTGTTTGGTAAGGGGTCTGTCCTGCTTTGTTGGCGTGCAGCAATGTCTAGTAATCACTGATATAGCACTGCTGTTAGAAAATGGGTCGTTATGAATGGCAAAGAGTAAAAGGGAGAAAGAAAATCAGTACATTTAAATAAACACTGTAGAAAAAAACCTTCTGTGGAAAAGCAAAGAATCATACTGGAAATTTTCTGTCAGGACATCCATTAAGTGTACAGACATTTTCTTTAACCAAAAATACAACACATTGAAATGTGTTGTTCAAAAGAGGGGTAAACCACCTGTGAAAAATCTATGCGTAAAATTCTCTTCATATTAAACAGTACATTTTTTCTTTTCCTAGAGTACATAAATAAACAAATAAATGTTTTGTCACTTGAACATTACAACCAATTCAGTGGACTTTACTTCTGTCCTTCAGAGCCTTGAGTCGAACAATAATGCCTCGTTTCCACCGAGCGGTACGGGTCAATACAGTACAGTACGGTACAGTTCGGGACTGAACACCCTGATCCAGCTTGCGTTTCCACTGCCAGCAGTACCCTTTACTTGATAGGCGTGGTGTATGCCAGAAAGTAGCAATCGACAATAAAGCACGACAATAAGCACAACTCTGCCTCTATGTCAGTTTTAATGAACAATAATAGCCATTATAAAAGTATAAGTACAAAGTATAAGAGGCTTATATAAGAAGAAATAAAGACTAAAGCAAACAATTCAGTCAAACGTATGCTGCAAAGTCAGCGCTGTAAGTTACTACGGTAAAGTTCAAAATAAATATAAAGTTAAACTTTATGCTCAGTCAAAATGATATGACCAGGAATAAATAATAGACTCATGAGACCACGAATGCCTGTTAAATATACACAAAACAAATTGTATCTCTTTTAATCACTACAGAGACATCAGAGCCACCGGCAAATGTCGGAAGGACTAGCCGTGCGTAAGGCTGCTCGAGGCGGATACATGAGCACTGAGCGCCCAGTGATCACCTCGAGCTCCAAAATCGGCATAGCAAATTTTCAAATAGGCGCTGTATATTTAGAAATAAACCGCACATTTGAGTTTTAAACAACTACATTCTCACCTGAAAAACTCTTAAAACTACATTTCATGACACAATAACACTAATATTTTGAAAATGACGCGGGTTTTTGGGCAATGACGTTTCACAAGTCCACAAGAACGCGTATTGAGAAACGGCTATTGTCTGTGTGAAAATATAAAATTATAAAATTATAAAATACACTGTTATATTTTTTTTGTGTTTGCGCACAAAAAAATGATGTAATAAGCCGAACACAGCAGAGCGGAACGAGTGAAGGAGAAGATTTATCCCCTTGTATCACGCAAAAGTGACGATGACGATTCTAGTAAACCAATCCACGTCCTGCAGTGAGTTTAGCTCCACCTTTTGGTACCCTTTGCTGTGCTAGGTACCCCAACAAAAGGGTACCAAAAAAGTTGTACGGTACAGTTCGCTATTTTGGTACCATTCACAACTTCTGACAATGGAAACGGACATAATTGTGTACCGTACTGTACTGTACCGAACCGTACCGCTAAGTGGAAACGAGCCATAATTGCTTCTAACATGTCCGTTTTGTTTGCGTCTTTATCCAGCTTGTAAAAATTGTAAAATTAATTGCTTTAGTAGTTTTTATATTTTTTTCTGGATTCTTCTATTAGATATTTTCTTTAGAAAAGGTGGCTTACATATAGCGAACCTTCTATGCCTTACATGTGTCATGCATACACACTACATTTACAGTCTCATGTTTGGACAGTTAGTCAAACATTGGAAAAGTAATATATTTTTTATTTACATGCTGTGTATAAACTCTGTTGCATGTTGTGTGGACCCAAATGTGCTAGTACATGCCAGGATGTTTTCACAAGCTCCATATGGATCTTCCATCACAAAAGGTACAAAAAACTAACATGGTTTTCTTAAATCATACATGTAAACCTTAGAGATTGTATAAGCTGTAATTCAGCAGGATCTCTCGCTCACCACATAAAAAATATTGTGTTCCCACTTGGAATAAATTAATCATCCTGTAATATATGCTCATCTATGATACCTAGCTGGAGAGCTTTGACACTCTACATGGTTGGGTTATGTTTTCCTAGCACATTGTGCTTTCTCTTTTATTTTTTTCAACTGGAGAAATATGAGTCCATAAGTGCGATTGCTAAAATGAACAATATTTTCTTATATTCCAAAGGATGAAAGCTAGGCCAAATAGAGTTTACAGAAACAAGCTGAACTAACAGCTTCTAGAGCACTGCAAACTGAGATCACACCAATGGTCCATGGTCCCCTTCCCCTACTCATCTTTTCCTTGACATGGGCCTGTGATATTACTCCAGCTTTCAAGTTCTGCTTCACACCGACCAGCAAAGTTTTCATATACACATACTTTGGTCCGAAAGGGAGCATATGGAGGATAGACCTATGCCTGGCCTAAACCTCCTTCATAAACTTAACTTAAAACTTCAGCAGCCAGTAGATTCCAAAGTTTTTTTTTGCTCAGACGTTGCTCTTTTAGAGCTGGAGTTCTTTATTATGCCGCTAATGTTTCTCTAAAAATTCTTAGGGAGAAATAAAAATAGACATACACAAGACTGTTGTCATATAGCAAAAGTATAGAGCTATAAAATGAATGTGGGTGGAATAATTTAGAAAGAGATAAGACATTCATATTGAAACTGCAGATATTTGGTTGCAGTATCATGGATCATGGACTTTGTTATTGTGGCAAAAATTGAGACATTGAATTTTTTTTTCTTCTGAAACCAGTGAAGACGAAATTCACAGGGGCTAATAATTAAACTATAAAAATGTGAAATTAAACTAAATAGTTTTAAAATTAAAACAATCAAAATAAAGCGCAAAAAAGATTAAATATTTTATTTTGTTTACCTGCATGTCATGTGACCTAGGGCTGCAACAAACGATTATTTTGATAATCGATTAATCTAACTATTATTAGAACGATTAATCGTCAGTTATTTCACTGATTAATCAGTAGACATTGACTGATTATTCAGCTCTTGCAATTAGTTTGTTGCATAAAATACTAAATAAATAAACGTGACGTGACTGGACTTTACTGCAGAGCTCGTGCAAACATCCACATCGCTGTAATCAGATGCGTTTTTAACTGCTGCTTTCACACCACTGTCAGATTTTGTTGTGTTTATTTCGTTATTGAGAGGAAAGTGCACAGCATATATTTACATATTCATTCAAATGCCGCTCAGCAGCTTCAGGTTGGCTGCGTTTTCTCTGAAGCGCTGTATCTTCTTCCCTTGAATTGCATCCAGGAGGGCTGAGTTACAGTCTTGCGCTACAGCGCCACACTGGTCAAACCGCATTATTGCAGGCTCTCATATGACATTAGGTCATATGAGATCAAACGACTAGTCGGCAACAAAAATATTTGACGACAGTTTTTTATTGCCGACGTTGCCGATAATGTTGACTAATCGTTGCAGCCCTAATGTGACCATTCACCAACATCAGAATAGTGTGAACATGCAAATGTATCATTAAATTATTGAAATAAATGTAAGATCTCTAGAAGATCTAGGTGAAACAGAAGTCTGATTTGTGACATTGGGGAAAAAGCTTTCACTACATAATCATCCTACTCAGATATGGAGAACACAATATTTGCCCTTAAGAACCTGTTTGTCAGTTACAGCTAGAGATGGCTATCGAAACCCGGTATTTAATCGGCCCCGGGGCTAAATTATGAAAGATCGGTGGAAGAAAACTGTGGCTTTGATATTAAGCTACAACCCGAATTCCGGAAATGTTGGGACGTTTTTTAAATTTGAATAAAATGAAAACTAATAGAATTTCAAATCACATGAGCCAATATTTTATTCACAATCGAACATAGATAACATAACAAATGTTTAAACTGAGAAATTTTACAATTTTATGCACAAAATGAGCTCATTTCAAATTTGATGCCTGCTACAGGTCCCAAAATAGTCGGGATGGGGGCAACAAAGGGCTGAAAAAGCAAATAATTTTGAAAAGATTCAGCTGGGAGAACATTTAGCAACTAATTAAGTTAATTGACATCAGGTCTGTAACAGTCTTCTACTACGAATGTTATGTTCTCTATGTTCTATTGTGAATAAAATATTGTTTCATGTGATTTGAAAGTCTTTTAGTTTTCATTTTATTAAAATTTAAAAAACGTCCCAACATTTCCGGAATTCGGGTTTTATTATTATTTATTTATTATTTTATTGCTGATTTCGATTTGGCTTCCAAGGATCATAAAAAGAACATATGAGGTAAAACTATTAAAAACTATCCACGTTTCTTCTAGCGCAACTTCTTTCCCTTTACAGCGGCACACATTCGTTCCTCCCTAAAACCCAAACTTAATGTCAAAATCAGCACAATCAGTGATTGTTGTAAAATGCAGTCATTACTGTTGCTAAATTCATAGTCACAGCCTTTGCTTTGCTTTTATTTTTGTCTTTATATCAGTAGTGCATCATAGTGTTCACATTATTTGATACGTTTGACCCTGTAACAATGTCCATCCTCTCTTCTTGAAATGAACTGTCTATTTCAAGCAGGATCCATCAATACTGGATGGATAGATAGATAGATAGATAGATAGATAGATAGATAAATTCAAACCTGCTTTTACACTTTGGCTGGCGCTGAGTTTTCGTCAGTGTTTTCAACCATTTTTTGTAGGGTTCAGACATTTTTGCTCAAAAGTACTAGCAAAAAAAAAAAAAAAAAATTTATATATATATATATATATATATATATATATATTATATATTAAGAATTGTGTTTTTAGCAATACGATATTTGCAATCTTATGCTATCTGTGACAATCTCAAATTATTTAATATCTATCTATATTGAATAGATTGTGGAAATAGTGTGGCAGAGATTGAAATGCCATTTTAGAATTCAAATCTGTTGGATTAAATTAATTTTCATTTAACAAATAATAATCTTTGTATAACTAAAGAAGTATTGTTTTATTGAAACTCTTCTATTTAAAAATTTTTATCAAAAAAAAAACTTTATTCTTTTCCAGTGAAACTTTTGTGTAATTTGACAAGTAATCTTAATAAAACGCTAATTAGAAAAAAAAAAGTGTTCAGTAGCCTATCATAGCAGAATATTTAATAAAATTCGCTGTTAAAATAACTTGCTGCGAAGTCTATGTCATATAGTTTTTTATAAACAGAAGCTAATATCACTAGTTAAAAGCGCTGATCAAACATTGCTTTTCTTTAAAATCTTATCTTAAATAACAATGCCATACACGAAAAGTAGTGTAATGCGTTTTTTACAGTTGAATTTGAAAGTTAGGACCGTTTTTAGGATATTTTGTCAGTTATATAACTCCGAACAACTCTGATGAGAACGCATAATAACACCTTTGTGAAGATCATTTCATTCGCTATAGACTATATTTATCATTCACTACATCAGGCTTATATTAGCTATGAATCCGGACCTCCGTAAATATTTCATGTTCAAAAATAAAATTTGAAAACATATGAAAGAATTAGCTATAATGTCGCTAGATAAATTCTGTAACTGACTCACAGCAGCACTTTTGCAAGTGAGAGGAGCTTGGCACGTGCGCTCTGTATGTTGCCAGATCTAGACAACGTTTAGCAGACTATTTTAATACTTAATGTAACATAGTTAATAAATTAGGCCATTAATAAAGTGGGAAGATATTGAGTAGAAATTCTGTATCCTATTTGCAAATACAAGATTTAAACTTATTTTGTGAATTTGTCACAATTTGTGTTTATTTTTTGCAATATCTGGCGACAGGCAGCAATCAAGAAAGGAGCGCGCGGATAGTTTATTGCTGAGGAGACCACATTCGTTAGACAAACGCAATGATCACCATGATATTATCTGTACGAAACTGTGTAAAATGCTATCAAAGCAGTTATTATTGCACAAATCTTAACAACCGCAGACCTCACTAATGTAGTGCTATTCCAACAAACATGTGATTGTGTCTGCCGAATATTTTTTCTGTTATTCGGATAAATCCATTATTCGTTTTGAAGCCATTATCCATGCCTTTCCGAATAAGGTATTCGGCTTCCGGCACATCCCTAATATATATATATATATATATATATATATATACATACACATTTAAAAGGTTTATTTATATATTTTTGTATTAATTATTTTTTTATTTGTAAAATACAGACTAATTTCTATGGAATAAGCATTAATAATCATTTCAAGCATAATTTGATGACGTGTTATAGGCTATTCACATCAAACATTATTCATACAGTGCTACTGTGGCTGTCATCTAAATTAACAGTTGCCTTGCTTCACTTGGGGCTCGGCCGAAATATTTTAAACTTACGTGTGAAGCAGTTAAGATTGCACCAATAAGCACTGCTCAAAAGTTGAATGTGTGAATTGAAATACTGGCTTTACAAATGTCATTAATTATCTCATCACTCTGTTGATAGGGGGTCATGTCAGTGCTTGTGTTGCCCTGGGCTCCACAGGCTGTTGGGCTGAAATAAGCTCTGCTGAGGGGTTGCCATGGGTCAAGGATCTGCTTCGTTACAGACCCTAATCATCTCAGTAACACACTGGCTGGTGGGGGGGTTTGGCAGCACACAGCCTGAGGTGCCAGGAGGAGCAAGAGTGGAATGCCATGAATGGATTTTAAATGACTTGAAATCAGAAGTGGGGTGATAGATCTGATACTGACCAAAGATGTGGTTGGTGACATCTGTAGAGTCCTGGAACAAGAATGCAGATAAAATGCTGAGCGTGTTTGTTTTTGTGAGGATGGGTGATCTTCAGGTGCACCCCATGGGGTCTCACGCTAAGACATGTTAGCAGAGCTCTGAATGTTGTCTTTATTCACCCACTCCCCATTCCTCTGAATCCGTTCATCCCTTCACATATTCATTTTCCCAGCTAAGGGAATGACATACCTGGAAGACTCTAAACTTTCAAGCTGCATTCCATGGTATTAATATCTATTAAGGGTTGTTTTCCTCTAAAGTCTTATTGACTGTAAATTTTGACATTGAAGTGTATCCAAAAGCCAGTGGGAGAAAAAAAACTTTTTCATGACACAACAAGCTGGTATATGTTTGGAATTTACCCTCTAAACAGATCTCAATCATAATAAATGTAATGGAAAGCCCAGAGAACTGCTCAACACCTGTGAAAACATAATTAGATGGCACAAGATCGGTTGTAAATATTTTTCTTACACTGAACACACAAACAGATTTTTCCTGAAGTAATTCTTAACTTATTGAGTTGTAAAATTAACAAACATGTAAGAGGAGAGAACACACACATACACAGCCATTTATAGATCTGAAAGATGGCTATTTTTGAACGTTTCACTCTGGGTTCTCTGTTAAGAGCCCAACGAGTGTCCACTTAGGTCTGTTGCAGTGTTAAAGGCTTCACTGAAATAGAGCTACTGAGCTACAGTTTCACTTAGTGCTTTACTTTGTTTGACCCTTGCTCTTCTTCATGTTTCCCCATTCATCAAACATGCTTTCAGATCTCAGAGGATTGTGATGTCTCTGTCCATCAAACCTGCTTGAACTTTGATAATAATACAAGGTTTTAAAGTTGCAAATGTTGTTTAAAGATGAACTTTAAAAAATGAGTAGTCTTCCAAAGTTTTGATTAATTAGCACAATAAATTAAATCTCCAATCTCCATTAGGCTTCAAAGATCCATTGCGTTGGACCAGACAAAACATTCTGCACTATTTTTGGGGAAATTCTGCGGAAAAGATCTACATGTAGTAAATGTAATAAATGGAGCTGATTCAGACATTCTTATCAATAGCTGAATGCATTGCTAAACAACTATGCTTGTGCCAAGCAGTGGTGCATGCAATTATGTGCAGATCAGAAGAACCTTCTGCATGACTTCCATGTGTGCATGTTCTGTATGGGCCTGCAAATGAGTCATTTATTACTGATGGTTATCTATCAGAGGTCAGTTAAACTTAATTTGCCTTTGATAACCTGAAAACATTATAGATATAGTGAAAATAAATATTTTTGTTCTTAAAAAATGGAGCTGATTATTATAGATTCCTAAATATGGCCAGCACTGCTATTAATCACTCATCCACCACAGTATTAGTTAAGAAGGATATAATTTTTATTAAATTTAAAATCAGTGCGCAATAAAGAAATGAATAGTACTCTCAAAAAAATTTAGACTCACAAAAGATAAAGAAATCAGTAATATCTGCATCTTAATGAAAGCTATTACATTTTACATGAATTTACATGATACTTACAGAATAAATTAGTTATGGCTGACTGTAAATAGCGCATTTAGTGGCATTTGTAACTGATAATTGTCTGTTTTCCTTATATCTATAATGGCCAGTGCAAAATAACACATTACAGTGCATTATTAATCCAGTCTGAAAGAAACTGAATTTTGCGTGTGAACGTGTGTTTATATTACTTTTACTTTACTTTTAGTCATTTAGCAGACGTTTTTATCCAAAGCGACTTACAAATAAGAAATAGTAACAAACTAAAAGACAAAACTCTGTAAATATTATATATACACACACATTTAAGAAAACAAAGAAATTAAATAAAAATTACAAATGCATACATTTCAAAAACCATTTAAATGAAAACAAAAAAAAAGTAAAGCTAAAAACAATTTAAAATATTAAAACAACTAAAGGTATGAGTATAATAATGCTTCTAACATACTAAGCCAAACACCAAAAAACAACGACATGTGTATGTACAGCCACACACATATACATATACATACATATAAAAATAAATGCAATATATATATTATTTCATTTCCATGTAGTATGAAGTACTAAAATAACTAAAATTAAATAAAACTAAAACTTAATAAACAACCAATACAGACATCAACACTGAGCCAAACACACGTTTTAAAAACAACAACAACAACAACAACTTACTTACACATAGTAAGAAATGGTTATAAAAAACTGAAACAGAAGTGAAACAAGTAGTAGGAAAGAGGAAAAATAAAAAGTGATGCTTAACATTATATCCTTTGCCGGTGTCCCTGCCCAGTGGAGTCGATGGTCTTTACTCTTCGGTCTTAACACAACGGCTGCCACGACCGCTGCCGCGGTAAACTAAGCTTTTTTATACCCATCTAACAAAACACGACTACTCCAGTTCAGCTGAACACACTTTCCTGTTAATCGCAACAAATGGTCAAGCAAGCACAGACACTGACAAGGGACGCGATGCAGTACGAGACCAAACGCGATTTCAGCACGTCTCCACACAGTAAACAAAACAAGCGTTTCCTAGCAACGACAACTGCGCTAAACACTAATGAGACAAGTAAATGAAGAGCTCTTTTCCAAAACGCTATAAATCCATTTTAATAGTTTTCATGAAAATGACATTTTTTTTACCTAGACCCATACATTTTGTTAATATTCAAGTTATCCTTTTAAAATGGTCTGTTGGCTCAGTCTGAGCATGTTAAACAATGTTGTAAGCTGAGACGTCTCGGGTTGCCGGCTGTAACCCTGTTCCCTGAAAAAGTGGGAATGATGCTGCGTTTCAGTAACGCTAATGAGAACATTCTTTGTTCGACCGGTTGTGAAGCACGTGTGTCAAACACGCCAAGAATTGGCTTAAATAACCTCGGTGAGTGACGTCATTGATTACGTGCACCTGCAGGTTATAAATAGACATGAGACGTACACATCTTCAGGTTAAACCTTTGTCTGAAGAGACGTCCAGGATCGCTTACAGTGCGGCATTGAGGCGCAGCATCTCGTTCCCGCTTTTTCAGGGAACAGGGTTACAGTCAAGTAACCCGAGACGTTCCCTATCAAAAGCTACTCTCGATGCTGCGCTCAAAAGCGCTATTGGGAACGAGAATACCAACGCCGCCGCACTGGAAGTGTCTGGACCCCCAACGTTGTGTAGTGTGTGCACAAACATTGAAGAGGTCTCAGACATGACTCTGGGATGTCGACTCAAGGACATGCGAGCCCGGAGTAGCATGAACATCCAAACTATAGAATCTAACAAATGTGTGCGGAGAGGACCAACCCGCCGCATCACACACTTGCTGCAAGGGGACACCTCTTGCCAAAGCCATAGAAGATGCAACCCCCCTGGTTGAATGGGCCCTAACTCCTAGAGGCGAAGCTTGACCACGCGCCTCATAGGCTAGGGCAATAGCATCCCTCACCCAATGTGATACAGTATGTGTCGTGGACGTAGATTTGAAGAGCACGTACTGGACACAGTAAGTGAAGTCTTTCCTGCTCCGGTGTCGTGAACGGCGGAGGGCAGAAAGCTTCAAGAACGACCGGATTCATGGTCGAGAATGGAACTTTCGGAAGATAATTCGGGTGAGGATGCAAAATAACTTTGACCAGCCCAGGGGCAAAGTCTAGGCAGGATGGCGAGATTGACAGAGCCTGCAAATCCCCAATTCTCTTAAGAGAAGTAATGGCCATTAAAAAAACCATCTTTAGAGTCAGAAACCTGATAGGCGCTGACTCTAGTGGTTCAAAAGGGGTCATGACCAGACCCTCGAGCACAATAGCTAAGTCCCACGAAGGGACTGTCGCTCTGGTGGGCGGCCTCAACCGCTTAGCTCCCCGAATGAAGCGGGCAACTAGAGGGTGCTTTCCCACAGAAACCCCGTCAATGAGAACATGGCAAGCCGAAATGGCGGCCACATAGACTCTCAGAGTACCAGGACATGTGCCTGAGGACAATTTCTCTTGCAGGAACTCCAGCACTGAAACAACTTGGCAGTGAACTGGGTCTACATGGTGTGCCATACACCAATTCTGGAAAATGTGCCATTTGAAAGCATAACTCCTTCTAGTGGAGGGAGCCCTAGCGCTTAGAATAGTCTCTACTACGTCAGCTGGAAGCCCAGCATCTCTCAGTTGGTCCCCCTCAGGGGCCAGACATAAAGATTCAGAGCTCGGGCCGGGGGATGAAATGCTGTCCCCTGTGCCTGAGATAGGAGAATCTCCTGACCGGAATCGCCCACGGCGAGCACGTCGAGGAGGAGATAGATCTGAGAATATATTCTGGTCGGCCAATGGGCGCTATCCAGTAGAGCGAGACCCCCTGTTGGACCACTGTGGGACTCCCGGGAGCAGAAGCGTCGGAAATGCACAAAGACCCCGTCTGGGCCACATATGGGCCATAGCGTCCAGACAGGGAGCTGGAGGAGTCAGAGAGAAGTAGAGGGACATTTGTACAACCCTGTTTAGGCAACCCTGCTGAAAATGAAACGAATTTAATAGAAATGAAACTCCTGACAGCATGCAGCATGAATTCAAGACCTAGTGTGCTGTCTACATAGAGAGCATTTCGGGGCCAAACATGATTGTTTTTTTCTATAAGGAATGCATTATTATTCAGTGCATATGCACACTTCCTGAATTTATTTATTGTTTTCTGCTGCATGCAACAGGTGATCAGAATGAAATATACAGGCACACAAACATCTGATCTCTATACATGCCTACACAGACATCAGACAGCCTTTATTGTCATGCTCCATAATCGTAAAATCGTATTTCAATGAATCCACTGCGACGGATTTGGGAACAGATATTACATATCAACAGCTGACCGTCTGGGTTTGTTTAGTTGGCTTCACCTCCAATGACTCCAGACTGAAGGAAATTTGCTTTTGACTTGATTTCTAATGTTCTGCTGAATGTATCTCTGTCAGCATGAACACCTGCGTCTCTGACAGTCCTTTCTGTCGCTCCGCCGCTGAAGCCGAAGCCGTCGTGGATTCAGTGAGTGTTTTCTGTGTCATGCACTGAATTATAATTCAGTCTCTCAGACCTTTGGGAACTTTTGAGCATAATGAACCTCTGATTGTGTTCTTTTTCAACAATGTACCAGGGGTCTGTTTGGATTTAATCGTCATTCTTGCAATGGCAAATTGTTTAAAGATGACTTTGACTGAATAATGTGGAGAGAGTCTGTTCGTCTTCTGAATAGACTTCAACCAAAATTTCATCCAGAAATTAAACTTCAGTCGTTTACTCACCCTCATGTCGCTTCAGACAGGAGAAGCCTGTCAAAAAGCATCATTAAAGTCTCATTAAAGACTCATTTAACTCAAATTAAAGTCTCATTAAATAGTTAACACAACTCATGCAAAACATTCCTGAAGTTACATGATAGTTTTGTGTGAAATTCAACTCATTATGTGCTTAATGTGCTCACCGTCAGGCCATCCCAGATTAGGATGAGTTTGTTTCTTCATCAGATTTGGAGAAATGTCTCAGCAATGGATGCTCTGCAGTGAATGGGTGCCGTCAGAATGAGAGTCCAAACAGCTGATAAAAACATCACAATAATCCACACCACTCCAGTCCATCAGTTAACATCTGGAGAAGACAAAAGCTGAAACAAATCTGACGGCACCCATTCACTGCAGAGGAGTGATGCAATGTACATTTCTCCAAATCTGATGAAGAAACAAACTCATCCTAATCTGGGATCACCTGAGGATGCAAATTCTCATTTTTGGGTGAACTATTGCTTTAAGCTTCTTGACTGAAAGCAGCTGAAATTGTCTGAAGCATGTCAGTAATGTCTCTCTTTTTATGTTCCATTAAAGAAAGTAAGTAAATGATGGCAGAATGATCATTTTTGTTGGTCTAAAATCTACCTTCTGTTCTCAGGCTCCTCTGTACGGCGACGCAGAGCCGATGCCAAGCTCAGGTGAGTGATCCCGAGCCACAAACAATACGTTTTATTAAATACCGGAAGTATGACATAATGTACAGTAAAATCAGTAATAATATGTCATAAAGTTTCCAACATATATTTATTTATACAGAAATATCCTGGTCATTCCATAGAAAAATAAAAAGTTAATACAGTTTTCAGAAGAAGATAATGTTTATTCTGTTCTATGGCTCATTCTCAAATGTCTGATCAACATATTTATTTTATTTTAAAAAAAATTATATTTATATATATATATATATATATATATATATATATATATATATATATAAAATTATATTAAATTATTATATAGACTTATATAGAATAATATATATATATATATAGTAAAAATCATATTAAATTATGATATAGAATTATATAGAATATATATATATTAAAAATTATATTAAATTATTATATAGAATTATATATAAAAAAAATATATATATATATTAAATTATGATATAGAATTATATAGAATATTATATATATATATATATATTAAAAATTATATTAAATTATTATATAGAATTATATATATATATATATATATATATATATATATTAAAAATTATATTAAATTATTATATAGAATAATATATATGTAAGATTATTTTATACAATAATTTAGAAGTAAAATTATATACATTTTATAATATTATACTTTTTTATTTAATATAATTTTAATAATATTATTATATATTATATAATAATATGATATAATATTATATTTATACATTTGATTATATAAAATACAAATGATATGATCACTACGTCATGGCAGCATGTGTCTTTGCATTACTTTCATTTTTAAACGTAATAATTTAAACTTCATTTTTTTAAGTTATACAAGATTGAACTCTATTTTTTAAGTCAGTTTAATATGTTTTAAGTGAAAATGATTCTGATTTGATGACACTTCAGACTGCAGTTGAACTTAAGTTTTTTAATTTAAGTAGATGTAATTTTTTTTTACAGTGTAAAAATAATATTTTTTCTCTCTTTCTAGCTGATAAATGGTTCTATTACAAACAGACATAAACGATCATCATCAGCGGTGACAGGAACAATAAATGGCCAGAAAACTGTTTTATTACACAAATCCATCAACGACAGCAGACTCACAGTTATATATTGTATTAGTTACTGATAAACACTGTGGAGTTTGATTCATAAAGGTCTAAATAAAGTTGATCTGTGCAAAATACTGTATGAAGATATGAAGCCTTTCATTGCAAACTCAATCAGAATAAAGTAATGTGACTTTATAAATACACATCGGTGGTTGTCGAGCTCTTTTACTGAAATACAATACTTATTTACAGTATGCATCATTTCAATGTCTGTATATTAAAGGAACATCTAATTGTAGCACATTTAATTAATTTGTAACTTTAACATCATGATGTTATTTCTTGACTCTATGCCCCATCGCCATGGAGACCAGCAACACTGTAGCAGCATTTGTTACTCTGCGTTTGAAAGCAGGTGTGAACAGCTTTTTACGGGAAAACCGATTTATGAGGATCATAAGAGTCATCTTCCTGTAACTGGGGAAATTTCCAGTCCCACAAACACATCATTCCAGCTTTAAACTAATGGTCAAAAGTTTGGAATAGTTAAGTTTTAACATTATTGAAAGAAGCCTTTTCTAATCACCAAGGCTTTATTGAGCACAGTTAATAACTGATAATAATTTCTTGAGCTGCAAATCAGCATATTAGAATGATTTCTGAAGATCATGTGACACTGAAGACTGGAGTAATGATGCTGAAAATACAGCTGCACATCACAGAAATAAATTACAGTTTAACAGATATTCACATAGAAAACAGCTATTTTAAATTATAATAATATTTCAGAATTTTTACTGTATTTATGATCAAATAAATGCAGCCTTAGTGAGCAGAAGAATCTTAATTATTGCAAACTTTTGAACACCAGTGTAAAGAACGAATTATAATGGCTTTAAAATGTTTATTGCATCTCTTTAATTACTCTTCCCTGAGCAAGGATTGAAGTTTTAATTTTGAGCTTGTCATTACTATCACACACAATATTAAAATCCAATTAAAGGTTGATTAAGGCAAAGATCATATCTTTATTACTGGGCATGTGATAAATGTTTTAACATTTGATGTGCATGTATTTCAAATAGTAAAATTTCCTAATTAAAAAAATCACCGCACCCATATTAATATTTTTAAATATATATATATATAGTCTACTAGTATGACACATTTGGTCATAGGTACTGTTTCTGCTCACTAATGAGTGTTTTTCCCATTAATGAGAGTTTAAATATGTATATGTGTTCATATCCAGATGAACATCTCTGATTTTTGTATGTATGATTTTCTGTAGGCCTGTGTATTTTCTACCTATGTATTTATTTAAAACATTTAATAGATTGAGCAGAGGTTGTGGCTAGAAGGGATACAGCTCCGACCGGAAACTAACAATGAAATTTAATTTTCTACCTATTAGATTGTGTTTTATTAACGTCTACACCTACCCCAACCCTAAACCTACCTATTACAAGAATGCAAAAATAGTAATTATTGTTGTACAGTGTAACAAAAATTACGCTATACTGATGTGCGCATGCGCAGTAGCTGCATCTGTATCCCTTCTAGCCTTAACCGCAGTTATGCTGCCTTCATATGCTATCGGAAATTTCCTATTTCCCACTTATGAAGTCGTGATTACGAGCTTGTCGTATTCAAGTGCTTTGTTGTCGGAAAGAATAAAATATAGCATCCCACTGGCTGTCAATCATATAAACATTCACCACCCCTATACATGCAGTTTGCTGACAATTCTGGAATTTCGGTCAAATGCGTGCTTATTTCACTGCTTATAAAACATAAAATATGCTTCAAATAATCGTTCATATATAGCCTATAAATACACTACTTTAGCGACAAGACAAAGTGATGTAGTTGTTGTGAGAATAGCATTGACAGCAGCAATGGTTGCTCCACCATGTTTAAAGTTTATGGCCCAACTCGGAAACTCTGGTATCAAACTTATTTCAGAGTTTCCTAATAGTAAATACGATCTGAGAGGCGTTCACATCTAATTTCCGATTAGGAAACTCGTATTTATGATAATTCCGATAGCAAGTGAAGGCAGCATTATATGGTGCTGGAATAATGTGTAAATAGCGGCATCTAGCGGTCAGTGTTTGTATGCGCAACAGACCTGCACGCACAGGTTGGCGTTCTAAAGCAATAAAAGTGTGATTAAATTCGCATCAAAGCATTCGTTTTGAATAATTGCACTTACAGTTCATGATCAGGTCCACATAGGTTCACTTCATATTGTGCTGCTGCAGTAAACAAATAAAGAGCTGATTAAAACTGCTCTGCTGCTCAGCCCGAGCTCTCTGCACCTGCGCCATCTTTACCTGCAGTTACACAAAATCACCGCCAGAGGACGGAAAATCACAGTATTTATTTATTATACATTTTTAGTACTTTTTGTAGCTACATTTTTTTTACGTTTTTACTGAGAACATCATGAAAGAAATTAGCAGTAACAATACACGAGAACTTAAAAAAAAATTACATTCAATTAGGCTAAATATAAAAGATTAAAGGACTTACATATTTCAATCGATTTTAATTGTTACTTAATTATTAGGTGAATAGGACATAGTCTCAAAATACTGCTGTAAATCAGCAAGTAGAACACACAAAAGTGGTTTCTGCCTTGATCATTTGCATTTGTGCTCATTATATTTTGTTAGAAAAATAAGAAAAATATATTTGGTTTTTCTGGTGTTGTTCTTTTCCATTTAACAAACCCATACAAAGCATTTTCCCAAAGTAAAGATTTTTTTTTACTATGTTTTCAATAGAAAAATATTTCCTAAAATCCTTTTCACAATACTTTAGAGTAACAGAAAAGCAAATAATAATAATAATAATAATAATAAACAAACAAACAAACAAAAAAACAAACGCACTTAAGTGTCAATATCAGTATCAGTATCTCAAATCTTATTGACATTAGTGCCTAAATAAATAAATAAATAAACAAATAAACTACGCCATTTTAAAATATTTATCAAGATTAAATTACGTTCACTTATGTCTCTAGGCATCGTGATCTTGACGCGAGACGTTTTTTCATGTTTATTTATTTATTCATTTATTTTTAGCATCGTGACATTATTTTAATGACTCACACACACAAAAACGGATTAATTATGTTATTTAACTGTAAAATTATCAATATTCTCTGACCAATGAGATTACGCACCGACGGTGACGTAGGTAAAAGCGGAAGTGGCGCTCGTGAGAGATTCTGCGGGTTACTAGAGACGCTCTGCGGCTCGCGCGGTTTCATATAATAATAACGGCAGATCGCGTCAGAAACCGGAGAATTCAACAACGACGCACTGAGGCCGCGACACGCGTCTGATAAACGGTAAGCGATGATAAAAGCACACAGAAACACACAGAGAGAGAAGAGAGCCGCTTTATTCAGGCCCGGGATTAACGGAGTGTGTGTGTGTGTGTGTGTCTGACTCTCTGACACTCATCTGATCTGTGTGTGTTTGGTCTGTTCATGCTGTCATGAGTATTATACGGTATATTCATATATAATAATAATAATAACTGATTTACTGTACAGAATGTGTATAAACATCACTGACAGCTGATCTGCTGTATGTAGTGTACACTATAGAGTACAGTACAGATGTTATTGTACCTCGATATGCCATGGTACTGAATTATTACCATAATATTTACATGCACATTGATAGGTGTGGAAAATATACTAATATTATGATTTATAATATGTGACACTGGACCACAAAACCAGTCATAAGGGTCAATTTTTTGAAACTGAGATTTATACATCATCCGAAAGCTGAATAAATAAGATTTCCATTGATGTATGGTTTGTTGAGATACAACTATTTGAAAATCTGGAATCTGAGGGTGCAAAAAAATCTAAATATTGAGAAAATCTCCTTTAAAGTTGTCCAAATGAAGTTCTTAGCAATGCATATTACTAATCAAAAATGAAGTTTTGATATATTTACAGTAGGAAATTTACAAAATATCTTCATGGAACATGATCTTAATATCCTAATGATTTTTGGCATAAAAGAAAAATGGATAATTTTGACCCATACAATGTATTGTTGGCTATTGCTACAAATATACCTGTGCTACTTAAGACTGCTTTTGTGCTCCAGGCTCACAAATATAATCATACTAACATAATAATATGATATAATGCCCTGAATGTCAAAAACATGGTACAAAAAGTAACAGAAAATAGCAAAGTATTACCATGTGATGGAAAATGTTAGTTATATGTCCAAATATAGTGTTTGTTATTCTGCATATATGTGTAGATGAAGCAGATGAATATTAGTACACTAGTGTTTCTCTTTTGAGAAGGTTCAAACCTACAGCCTTTCAGTTACCAGCCTAGGTAAATATTTTTTTAATTAGATTTTTTATGTGTAAGATATTAGTCATCTTTTCTGTTTTTGTTAGGAAACATCTGCGATGTCATTTATATTCGACTGGCTCTACAGAGGCTTCAGTGGAGTGCTGCAGTTTTTAGGTGAGTTCAGTAGAAACAGCTTCAGTCACTTAAATTTAACTGATTGAGTTTTGATCACTCAAATATTAATGTGGACAATGGTCAGAATAAAGAACAAGTAGATGGCTAGACTCTTGACTGCTTGTACAGTATCTGTCACTGTCTGTTTGGGTTTGGTAAGGCATTTTATTGTTCTTAAAGTCTCTCCTGCTCACCAAGGCTGCATTTATTTGATCAAAAATTCAGTAAAAATTGTGAAATATTATTCTAATTTATAATAACAGTTTTCTAAGTGAATATCTGTTAAACTGTAATTTATTTGTGATCAAAGCTGTATTTTCAGCATCATTACTCCAGTCTTCAGAGTCACATGATCTTCAGAAATCATTCTAATATGCTGATTTGCTGCTCAAGAAACATTTCTGATTATTAGCAATGATGAAAACAGTTGTGCTGCACAATATTTTTGTGGAAACCGTGACACATTTTATTTTTCAGGATTCACCGATGAATAAAAAGTTCAAAAGAACAGCATTTATTTGAAATAGAAATCTTTTGTAACATTATAAATGTCTTTACTGTCCCTCTTGATCAATTTAATGCATCTTTGATGAATAAAAGCATTAATTTCTTTAAGACACTTTCTTCTGGGAAACACAAATGATATATAATTTGATTATATTTCTGGCAGGTTTGTATAAGAAGTCTGGAAAGCTGGTTTTTCTTGGGCTGGATAATGCTGGGAAGACGACTCTGCTGCACATGCTCAAAGATGACAGATTAGGACAACACGTGCCCACATTACACCCCAGTAAGACTCACTTACTACAATTAAAACACAATAGAACTGTCAGATGAATAATTCCCATCAGGCATTGCTCAGGGCTGACTGTGTTTCTCTCAGCGTCCGAGGAGCTGACCATCGCAGGAATGACTTTCACTACATTTGATCTGGGTGGTCATGTACAAGGTCAGAACTATCATTGTCATGTGATTTAATTCGTTTTCAATATATATAATATAATCTTTATTTAACATTCACTCACCTTATGTTGCCGCAAACCTGTATGCTGTTAAATTTCAGTAGAAAAAAAAGGAGAAATGATTTTAATTCTTAGGGCCAGTTTTACTAACCATCTTTTGGTGTTAAAATACTACTGTCAGGATTTCCTAAAGACGCGCAGTGAAGAATTAGCATTGCAAAGGCGTGGACAGTTATTTTTGCGCATGATCTTATTGAATATGCGTTTGTAAGAGTTTCCCTTTCAGATGCAAAATTTATGAGAGGAGAGCATTCAAATGAATCACGCAACGAGATTTACTAACATTTGCGCTCATCAAATTACTGGTATTTCCGCCATTATTTAACGCCCAAAAAGCATGTCTTAAACTACTTTGTGCTTGAAATGGCTGCAAGTATTGTTGCTAGAGGAGGCCCTGCAGAAAACAGCAGAAGGGAGAGGATTTTTTACACATGTATTCATTTATTTGGAATGCCAGAAGAACATGAAAATATAATTTGCCAAGCCTTGTTATTTTTAATTTGCTTAAGTTGAACCCTCAACTAGGAGTCACACAATACCAGCTCTATCAAAACTTATTGCAACCTTCATTTTTTGGCTTCCGGTTCTTTTCAACGTACTGTGGCTTTTTTATTCTTTATTTGCCACTACTCTAATTTGCGCTGTGCTTGGTATATGGCGTTGGTCGATATGTAAATGAGATGTTGCATCTGTGTTCTTTAATTTGCGCGTTGTTAGTAAATCACTCGCAGAAATTTCCAAAACTAGCCCTTATTTGTCTTTCTTCATCTGCAGCACGGAGAGTTTGGAAGAACTACCTTCCTGCAGTGAACGGTGTGGTTTTTCTGGTGGACTGTGCCGATCACGAGCGTCTTGCAGAGTCAAAGGTGGAGCTGGATGTAAGTCTGCGTTTCTTCAGCCGATTGCCGGCAGGCGTTTCTCTCTCTGAGGTCAGTCTCTGTGTTTCAGGCTCTGCTGTCAGATGAAACCATCTCCTGTGTGCCTGTGCTGGTTTTGGGGAATAAGATCGACCGTCCCGAAGCTGTGAGCGAGATGAGACTGCGAGAGGTGTTTGCTCTGGACGGACAGACCACTGGAAAGGTCAGCTTCAGCCAATCACAAACAGGGGTGTCAAGTCCAGTCACCTTAAATTTATATAGCGCTTTTAACAATACAGATTGTGTCAAAGCAGCTTTACAGTATCACATAGGACAATAGTGTCAATAATGCAAAAGGACAACAGTAAACACTCAATTTTCAGTTAAAGGCAGTTCATCATTGAATTCAGTGATGTCATCGTCCAGCTCAGTTCAGTTTAAATAGTGTCTATGTCGCTGGAAATTAAGTGTCCCCAAGTAAACAAGCCAGAGGCGACAGCGGCAAGGAACCAAAACAGAAATGGAGAAAAAACCTTGAGAGAAACCAGGCTCAGGCCAGATGAAACCAGCAGTTCAATTCCAACTGCAGCAAAGTCAGATTAAATCGCCACTGGTTTCATGATTCGATTCGATTGCGATTATCATGTCAACGATTTGATTTGATTTGATTTGATATCGCCATTTATATCAAATTTATTTTGTGCATTTTGCTACTTTTTAAAATAATTACAAATTAGTAATAAATCAAAACAATTGTTAAGAATTTAACCAAATAAATATAGCTTCAAATCATACAAGCAAATATAAAAAAAAAAGACAATTACAAGTGATAAACAAAAAGCACTTTCCGGAAGTTTACAGACAATCATAGTTATGGGTTTTTCTTTTTTCTTCAGCATTATTGCTGTTTGATTATTACTGATGAGATCATAGACAGTGGCAGCTTTAATAGGCTGCATTCACACTAATGCACGGATCTATTTCCACATATCAGATGTTTTGTCCTGTTCTGAAAACATAATCGTGTTTACATCAATTTCATATCTCAAAAGTGTTCAGAGATGCAAATGCATTTAACCGCAGCCACGATCGAGCTTCAGGACAAACCAACAAAAAGTGCATGTGAAAGTTTCGTGCATCTAATACAAACTGCATTCGAACCAGCATGAATGAAAGCATATCTAAAGTAAAACACAGTGGGTGGAAGCACACAATTTCAAGCAATGCTCACGCATCTCACAGCGCATATTCTGTGCAAATGAAGCCACCACTATTGCCTCTAACACACACACATGACATTGCGGGAAAAAGCCAAGCTCAGAATCGGATTCTGAGCGTGTTTTTTTCCGCACTAAGCTTGGTTTTTACAAAATGTGCCCAGATCTCAGATTTAAAAATAGTGGGTGCATTTTTAATACTCGCGTGACAAGCATGTTTGCAAATGACGTCAGTGGGCTGTAATCGATCATGGTCTGTTACTGCATCAATGCTCTTCTGTAGTTACATCATGCACTAGGACTGACGGAAAATGAAGAGTTGCAGTTTTCTAGGCCGATATGGCTAGGAACTATACTCTCACTCCGGCGTAATAATCAAGGAGCTTTGCTGCCGTACCATGAGTGCAGCAGGCGCAATGATATTACGCAGCGCCTGAAAATGCTGGGGACTATGTATAGAGGACTATATATGGGGACTATAATAGTTCCCAGCTTTTTCAAGTTCCTTGATTATTACGCCGGAGTGAGAGTATAGTTCCTAGCCATATCGGCCTAGAAAATTGCAGCTCTTCATTTTCTGTCAGTCTTAGTGCATGATGTAACTACAGAAGAGTCAAGCTTTAAATAGGAAAAATATTGATTTTCAAGGAACCAATTTTCAAAAATAGTGGCTTGTTCCTTTAAGCATCATAAGATGTTTGTATGTAGTTTAAGAGTTTCGAGTGGCTGGTGTTGTGTTTGCAGGGTAGCGTGTCGCTGAAGGAGCTGAACGTGCGGCCGCTGGAGGTCTTCATGTGCAGCGTCTTGAAGAAGCAGGGTTACGGAGAAGGCTTCCGGTGGCTCTCGCAGTACATCGACTGATCTCATCCCATCTGTTCTGATTTTATTATCAGCAATACGTGTGGAAACCTGTTTCTGACATGGAATTTAATTCATTGAAAAATTAAAAAGGTGATTGTGACTTTTTATTGTGAGTTTTTTCTCGCAATTTAAGGAAAAAAGTCAGAATTGTGAGATATAAAGTAAAGAAAGTCTTAATTCAGAGTTTCTGAAGTTGCAATTTTGACACTTTTCTCTGAATTCTGAGGGGGGTTCTTTTCTTAAAATTGTCAGGAAAGTATGAATTGTGAGATTGTGATTATGAATTGTGAGAGGGTAATTGCAACTTTTCATCGAAAAATTCTGACATTTGTTCTTGCAATTCTGAGTTTATATCTCAGACTTCTGACTTTTTCCCTCACAAAGAAGGAAAAGTCATCAGAATTGAAAGAAAAAGTCATAATTCTGAATTTATATCTCTTTTTTTTCTCCTCAGAATAATAAGGTAACCCACAATGGAATAAACAAAATAAAAACTTCTGACTTTTTCTCGCAATATAGACCTCTTTTCTCATAATTCTAAGAAGCAGCCAGAATTGCAAGAAAAAATGTCTGAATTATGAAATATAAACTCGAATGTACGAATGAAGTACGAATGCTGAGATAAAAGTTCCTTTTTAAAAAAAAATTTTATCCTGTGGCAGAAACAAGCTTCCTTAAGAGCTGCTGTTTTGATCATTTTGTGTATTTTAGTGGATATTTTACTGATTGGTTTTATTATTTCAGTCCATCTGTTCTGCATGTTAAAGGTGGAGTTTGTCATATTGCCATTGACGCACTGCAGCTTTAAATGCAGAAGCTCCTGCAGGTCATTGCCCTTACTGTATTAAAGGCCACTGGTTGTTAAATAATGATCAAAGTACAAGCACATGTGATATTTCAGTTCCTGCAGCTTCTGAATAATATTAAGACCATTTGATTGGGAAGTTTTTACATTGCACTGTTATACTTCAGTGTTGTAGTATTATTTAGCATCTTTCTGCATTATAAAGAGCTGATGTGTTTGAGATGTACAGTATGCTGTAATATATATTCAGTTGTAGATAATGTTGATATAGTGCTGAATGTCAGTCTGTCATCAGATGCCACTGGTGTTTGTTGATCATCGGATGAAACTTTGGCTCTTCTGATACGAGAGCACCTGTGGCACAGACGTGATCATTTTTTGCAAATTTGTAAATATTGTATAATAAAGTATAAATGTGTTTTTATTGTTCATAGCCTTGACTTGAGTGTACAGGAATCCATCATAACAGACTGTAAACATCTCTAAACTATTTTGAAGAATGTTTCTGCTGTTATTCAGTGTCTTGATTTTAAAGTTCAGAAAGCTACAGCATTTTAAAACTGATAATTTACTCGTTAGTCGTCTGAACACACTGGAAGGAAACAGATCTGTTGTTTACTCACCCTCTAAATCTGTAGGATTTACTGTACTTTCTTCTGTGAAACACAAAGGCGATTTTCAGGTTGTTTCGTTATAATGAAAATAACCAAGGTCTGTTAAACTCCAACAAGGATAAAAAAAAAAAAGGAATGATGAAAGTTCTTCAAGAGTTTTCTAATTAGGGGTTTGAGCACAAAAATCATAAAATGATACATAAAAATCCTCCAATATATAAAGTTAAGAGTTCAAATAATTCCAAACAAAATGAGTTAAAAAAAAAACTATCATTCATCCAACAATTTTCTCACCTGTTTGTCCTGTAAACCTGCTATAGTTGAACTGGACCAGGATGCAATGAAAACTAGAACAGGACATGAAAGGAATAATTCACCCAAAAATGAAATTTGGTTTTGAAAATTAAAAATGCCTTGATGGATTTGTTTCAGCTTTTGTCTTCTCCAGATGTTAACTGATGGACTGGAGTGGTGTGGATTATTGTGGTGTTTTTATCAGCTGTTTGGACTCTCATTCTGACGGCACCCATTCACTGCAGAGCATCCATTGCTGAGACATTTCTCCAAATCTGATGAAGAAACAAACTCATCCTAATCTTGAATGACCAAAAGATGAGTACATATTCAGCAAATGTTCACTTTTCCTTTAAAAGATAAACATTAAACCAATCACAATACATTTAAGTACCGGCTGGATGAACTAGTAGAAGATCAACCTGGAAATCACTGATTTTGTACAAGTATGA
Source organism: Tor tambroides (assembly GCA_021397915.2). NCBI lineage: Eukaryota > Metazoa > Chordata > Actinopteri > Cypriniformes > Cyprinidae > Tor > Tor tambroides. Next base: position 94,175 of record JAFVLL020043217.1, read on the forward strand.
TAAAAGCATCCTAGCAATAATTTATTTCATTTCAGTAAACTCATATGCAATACTGTTATGACACTTCATGGCATGTTTTGGAGCTTGACAGACGTGAGCAGAGCATCATATCAGCTATCTATCAGTCTTTGCTTAGAAACAATTTCTTCAGTGAAACAAAAAGAAATTGTCATATGGGTTTGGAACCACAGAATTTGGTAAAACCTGAATTAACAGTGTCCTTGTTACATGTACTTACAGTAGTAACAGTAATGTATGCATAATTGCATGCAATTAACCATAAACCTATAGTAAGTACATGTTAATTAATATTACTCAGCTGGGTAATTAAACTGTAACAAAGACACCTTAAAATACACCGAAACCCAGAATTCTTATTTTTGGCTGAAATATTCCTGTTTAAATCATTTTCAGTTCCACTGCAGAACAGCAGGAGGCAGCAGTGATTTCCAGATCTCAGATCATTCAGTCATATGTGACCCTGGACCACAAAACCAGTCATAAGTGTCAATTTTTCAAAATTGAGATTTATACATCACCTGAAAGCTGAATAAATAAGCTTTCCATTGATGTATGGTTTGTTAGGATAGGACAATATTTGGCTGAGATACAACTATTTGAAAATCTGGAATCTGAGGGTGCAAAAAAATCAAAATACTGAGAAAATCGCCTTTAAATTTGTTTAAATGAAGTTCTTAGCAATGCATATTACTAATCAAAAATTAAGTTTTGATATATTTATGGTAGGAAATTTACAAAATATCTTCATGGAACATGATCTTTATTTAATATCCTAATGATTTTTACATAAAAGAAAAATCAGTAATTTTGACCCATACAATGTATTTTTGGCTATTGCTACAAATATACCCCAGCGACTTAAGACTGATTTTGTGCTCCAGGGTCACATCTGTGCTTAAAACACAGCAATCATGACAAACACCAGTTTAATATGAGTGTCTTCAGATAAAGAGTGCATGTGTTCACTACGGCTATAAATGTGTGTTTGAGCCTCAGGGTGATAATAAAACACTGAATTTGTAAACTGCAATTGTGAAAGTATGAGAATCTGAAACAGTTGCATCACCGCTGCATTATACTGAAAGCCTTCTGGTTTCACCCTGAGGATTTAACAACTAAAACAAACTACCATACTGTAGCTCAAACAGCAACACCAAGGTCATGGGTTCGAATCCTAGGGAATGCATGATCAAAAGTTTATAGTATTTGAACGCATCAAATAAAATAAATGCATGGCTTTGGATGAAAGCATCTGCCAAATGCAAAAATTGTAAATGCACACTACTATTCGTGCAGTATGTAGCATCTATACTGTGCACAGCATGCTGATACACTATTATAGTTTTTATTAATATTTTAAATTAGTTTTTATTTTAATTTTAGCTGAAGTTGTAGTAATTCAGTAACTAATAGTTTTTTTAGTGATATTAATTTTCGTAACAATTATAGTTTTTATTAATATTTTGAACTAGTTTATGTTTATACTTTTTTATTTTTTAGTTGAAATAATTGAGTAACTTATCGTTTTTTATTAATTTAGTAACTAATATAGTTTATATCATTTTTTATTAATAGTAATCTGGTAACAGTAGAAATTTTGTACATTTTTTATTTATATTTTGAATAACCTTTCGTTTTTATACTTTGCTTTGATTTTAATTTTAAAGGTATAATAATGCTGTATATTTTGCAGCAACTCATCATTTTAATTAATATACGGAATTAGTTTTTTGTTTTTATTCTTTTTATCTTAAAGTTATAGTAATTTAGTAATTCTTAATTCATTTAGTAACAGTTTTCATTAATATTTTGAATTAGTTTTTATTTTTATACTTATTTTAATTTTAGTTAAAGGTTTAAATGTAATTTTGTTGTGTTTTTGTCATGTTTATTTATTTGTGTTTTGTCTTTTTAAAATACACCTTTAGTTTTTATTTTATTTTATTTACTTATTTTCTGAGTTTTAGTGGTATTTATTTTAGTAGCCTACATAAAGTTAAACTAAAAAACAAGAAATGTTGTCTTGGCAACTAGATTAAATAAGTTTAAAGGGATTTCTTTTATTTCAGTTAAGGTTTATTGCATGTCAAGAACATATTTTATGGTTTTAGTTATAATAAACCTATAATAACCCTGTTGTGAATTGTATGCACACATGATCATTTAGGAAACTGCAGCATACAGGTGGAATACAGTATACCATAATGCATAGCATAATAGTACTTTTGATGCATTACTGAGCATGAATGATATGTCTGATTTTACGGTGCGCTGGCGTGTGTTTTCATTGACTCTGAGGCTGTATATTAATTCTGTTCACTGCAAACAGCGGCGCTGCCAGATATTGATTTTCAGACGCTTTGTCAAACTCAGTCAATGAGCGTGCCGCGTCCTGAGATATTTCTCCTCTGGAGTTTCTTAAGATGTAGAGAACATCAAATGCATGCTTACACACAAACACACAGCTGATTATGCATCAGAGAGACGCTTCAGTTATTTACAACATTTTATTTCACAGATTTCGAGCCACCTTCAGCCACAGCGCCACCATCTCAACATCACGCCTTTAATGCTATCTTACACAGAAAGAGCTTTCTGTTGTGAACTATCATGCAATAAAGCCGAGAACATTTACATAATCAAGAACTCATAACGTTTCACCTTTGAAGTCCCACACAGGCTTCAATAAACACAACCTGATGTGAATCAAAGACACGCTTCGAGCTGTGCATTCAAGAAACCGTCAGTTTCAGTTCATTTGAGCTGTCAGTCATCAGAAATTATACAACAGTTAATTAGATTTCAGTAATTTGACCGGACAGGTGCTGTTCGAAGAGCTTGGATCGCTCCTCTCATCCGACTGCTACATTGATTCTCTTCCAAATATTTCATCGGCTAAAATAGTCTCAAAATGAATGCATTTACAAAATATGATTCACAAATGCATAAACTAATTCACAGAAAAGTACATCCGTTATCCATAATCAATCTTATTTCATGGATGTCAATTTTATTGCACGTGCAAATCATATTTTGAGAATATGAAAGAAAAGACACAAACATACTTTTGTGTTTATGAATTAGGATTTGCATTTATAAATGTAAATTTGTGCATTTGCAAATCATATTTTGTGAATATGAAACAGGTTATGCATTTGTCTGTGTTCCTGTTTGCAAATACATACTTATAAATATATGCAAATATAAACTTACAATAAATACATGACTTTTAATTACATTACTTTTAAATGCATACGTATAATAAACTGAAATGTAAGCTAATTTACATTCACAAAAGAGTCAATCTGATGATGTAGAAACTTTCAGAAAAACAAGCACTTGTGAATTTATGAATTAAGTTTTACATTTATCAGTCTTATTTTGTGAATGTAAATTTGTGTATTTGCAAATCACATTTTGTGAATGTGAATAAGATTATGACGGTCGATTTATGTTTGCAAATATATACTTATAAGCCTAATGCAAATTCACAAAAAAGTCAATCCGTTGATCAAGAAACTTAAGAGAAATACTCGTGTATTTATGGACTAGGCTTTGCATATAGTGAATCTAAATTTTGCAATGCATATTTTGTGAATATAAATTAGGTGAGTTTGTCGATTTATGTTTGCAAATATATACAATATAATACAGTAATCCTTGCAAACTAATTAAGATTCACAAAAAAATCTGTTATCCATAATCCATCTTATTTTGTGAATGCAAATTTGTGTATTTAGGTTATGAGTTTGTCGATTTATGTTTGCAAATATACACTTATAATAAATACATAACTTATAGATTCTAAACATACTTGTAAAACCTAAACGAAAGTTAATTTACATTCACAAAAAAGTTGATATATTTACAATCAACAATTGATAAATGCATAACTTTATTCATATTCACAAAATCCGATTTGCAAATGCAAACACAGTTCATAAATACATTATCTTTGCACATTTCTACACATATGAACTTGCATTTTTCGTCAATGTGAATCAGGGAAATACATTTTGAGATGATTTTAGCTTCTCCAGAGAGCAAACGTCATATATGTGGTCTGAAATGTCAGTAAATCGCTGATCGTGTCTGAGCTTTAATGTAGGGAATATTCATCTCATTTATCATCTTTAGCGCTTCGGAACTAAAAACATGTTTTTTTTACAAAGACAGAAGCTGAAAGTAATGATTACAGTCACGTTGACACGGATGAAGGTCTGTACAGTGAGTGTAAACCTGATCTCCAGAGCTTTAGAAACCAAGTTCTGTTGCATAAATCCCCTCAAATAAACCGTAATACCCTGTTAATGATGATGCACCAAACTCAAGGCCTCTGCAGAGTCTCTCTTGCATCCGTTAAACCCATGACGGAAATCAAAAACACTGAAAACGCTGGTGGAATGTTTCAGGTGGTTTATCGACGAAGGTGTTTTACCAGATGTATCCTCCATCGTCGCTCTCTCCTTCCTCCTCCTCTTCTTCCTCTGCGTTCTCCTCCTCTTTCTCCTCCTCATCCTCCCAGCCGACGCCGCTGCTGAAATCTCCGGAGCTGAGCAGCTCGTCTATGGCACACAGACAGAGTTTCAATCACTGCACGCTCCAACAGGAAGTGTAGAATATTAATATAATACATAGAATTATGTCTATTCGTCAGAGGAAACTATTTTACTATTATTTACTATTGGTCTGGTTTTGTGTAGTAGCTGTGTGTTAAGGCTAGAACAGAGTGAACTATTTAAAGCTTGAAAACACTCATATATTGAAAGAATCAGTTCAGGACCTAGAAATGCATACATGACAGCTATTGATCATCCTTCAAGAACTCATATGTGACTCTGGACCACATAAATAAGCTTTCCATTGATGTATGGTTTGTTAGGACAATATTTGGCTGAGATGCAGCTATTTGAAAATCTGGAATCTGAGGGTGCAAAAAAATCTAAATATTGAGAAAATCGCCTTTAAAGTTGTCCAAATGAAGTTCTTAGCGATGC